>JAOEGT010039907.1:0-23033 GCA_025447795.1 Speoplatyrhinus poulsoni | reverse complement strand
AGAGTTTAGGATAGTCTGGTGCGGGCTTGTCTCTTTTAATTATTGTTAAATAAAATTATTGCTATTTACATGGTGTCTGTGTCCCTGAGAGGTTTCTAGTCTGGTGTGTTGTGACATATACACTTCTAAGGCATTTACAGGCCATTTGGCTTTCCATATCCATGTTGTTTTCTAAATACCACAGACTGGTCAACACAGGCTTGAATACTTTGTTCATGGGCACTGCAGCCTTGCTACCAATTCCTACGTGTGTGTGTGCACATGCATTCGTGCGCGCGCCCACGAGCATGTGTGTGTGAGTGCATGGCTGACCTGTGTGTGTCTGTTCAGGCGTCAGTATTAAAACCCAGGGTAGCTTCTCCCCTTCTGGAGACAACAGCTGAATAACTGAGAGAAAGCATTCTCATTATTACTTAGTTGTAGCACTCAGCACTCAGTTAGCATCCAGTTGTAATGTAGAAGAAGATGGCTAGAGGGAGTGATAACCACCCAAAGGTACATCATTTATCTGTGTAAAAGATCACCACCTCTATTATCCTGTGTGGCATCATCAAGATGAGACGAAGTTTCCTGTGCGACCGGCTGTGATGGGTCGTGGGGGTTGTTTCTCAGGTCATCATTAAGGGACACCTGGATGATTTCTCCATCAGGACCCATGATGAGGCAGCCAAACCTCCTACCTGTATCAAACTCTAAAAGAACAGAGCTCTTACACACATAATGTATATTACCTTACTTATGCTACAACTAGCCTATATTCTACAAAGCTAAACTACTATACTACAGTATATTCACTGAGATCTACTAATAATGATATTACCACAACAAGAACTGTTTCTATTTCTACTACTAATGCTGATGTTACTATAATATTGCCATATAATATTATCCACATTACACTACTCTGAACAAGGTAAATGGTAATGCTACTGTTACTTATACTATTCTCCTACTGCTGCTAATACAGATAGTGTCACCTGTAAGCTCTTGGGGCAACATTCCGCGGACCACCCCTCTATCCCCAGACTCCAAGGCATCCTGGAGGTCAGAAGGTCTGAGGTGGAAGCAGGCCAGAGCACTCTGTCTGCCTGGACCTCTCCTTCCAGCAATGCTCCGCAATACTCCGACAGGAGGAGAATGTTCTGGGGGAGAGCATGGAGCTGTTATAGGGGCTGTAGTGCAGTGGTAGAGTGCATGTGTTTTGTTTAAGAGCTTGTGGGTTCTATAGGATACTCTACCTATTTATAGATAGAGCTGTACAGATCTTAACTTTACACTTTTACAATATGTCCACACACACTTTTTAACACATGCCATTTACAAAGGATAATATGCTGTTTGTATAATGGAAGTAGAATGTACTTATATAAGATAATTTGAATGAACTAAGGTCACTTTAATAAACACTAAAAAGTAAAAAGAAAAGAAAAATGGTTGTCAAATTGTATAACCTGTAAAACTTTATATCCCCCTGCCCTAAAGACCCTTGGATAAAATATGTGTCATGCTTGTCATGGGCTTGTCTTTACATTGAATCATGTGACTGGTCAAAACATACCTTCTTAAAACGTAATGCTTCTTCTATCTTATCAAAATCAATACTTACCAAGCAAAACGTTTTCAAGTAACACAATCACACCCATTACAAAAATATAGTTATAGAGATCAAAACTTCTTATTGAAAAAACATTTAAATATGATGCCATAACTTCTCATAGAAGAAACATTAGACAAAGCTGCTTTGTGTTCATTACTACAGGAGGCAGACGTCCTCCCTTGGAACTATAAAGACATGGAGATGCTGGGGATTGAACCCAAGACCTCATACATGCGAAGCATGCGCTCTACCACTGAGCTACATCCCCTGCTGTCATTCTGCTCCTTTAGCCTACATGTGAGTGTAAGCAACCTCTTTGCAGCTCCAGGAGGATCATGCTGTCTTTGTCAGCCAGCAGGCCTCGTCTCATCTTCCCTCCTTCTGGCTGGCGCTCGGCTCTTCCTGTCTCCTGGCTTCCATCTTGGTTCTCAGGTATGGGAGGCAGACGCCATGCACGCTGAGCCCACTCCTGGGTGATGGGAGCACTGGGACCACTGGGAGCAGTCTCCCCCTGGTCAGAAACACACAAAGCACAGTATATGGCATATGGGCAGCGTGTGTTCCAATGGATATGTACATCACTGGTGTGATGATTAAGCGATGAAGAACACTGGTCTGAGGTCAGTCTTACCGTATTGAAGTGGGTGCTGCTCACCATGGGTCTCAGACAGAGAGGAGGAGGGCATGGTTCTAGAGACAGCAGGAGCAACAACTTTACTGTTACAGTTCGTTCCTCAAGGTACAACAGCATGCTCACATCATATTACTAATCACAGTGCTACAGGCTCAACTGAAGAGAAGAAGGAACTTCACACAGATTTCTGGCTGTTACAGTAAAAGCAGGTTAACCCTTACGAAAGCAAATGTGTCCTTTAGCAAGCTCGATCCTAATCCTGAAATAGAGCCAGCACTGCACTAGTGTTATTCTTGACCTCACTGACAGCAGAACAGTCATGGCGGACATGTTTGGTCTAGAGAGCTATTATTTAGTGACTAATGATGCCAGCAATACAGTGTGTTGTTGTGGCCGAGCGGTTAAGGTGATGGATTAGAAATCCATTGTGGTCTCCCCACGTAGGTTTGGATCCTGCCAACAATGTTGAGGTTTTCATGGGTAATGTAATGAGTGGCTGAAATACACAACGCAGACTGCCCACACAGGCAACTCCACTGTACAATTGATTCAACTGAAATGTCTAGTGGTTAGGACGGGCAAATATCTGTTTAAGTTTGCTTCCCACCAAACTCTACTCACTGTAAATTGCTTGAATTAATGTGCCAAATGGCCTAGTTGTAACTTTTATGTATTTAAACTAAATTGAAGGGCATGCATGTATATACTGGCATAATCTCCCCAATCAGAGTATTGAACAGAGGGAGATCAATGGGTAGTCAGGTAGACCACATAAATGTTGTATTTACTTACCAATCCTCTCTGTCGGATGGTGTCCTTCATAGAAGGTGACGCGTGGCAGTTGACTGGGTGTCCAGGGTGCATGCTCTGACTCCGTCTTCAAACCGCTCTCCAGGTGTTCTAGAATATTTAATGGAAAAAAACGTGCCTAAAGGATATATAAATCTGGCATTTATTGTATGGTTAAAATGCTACACAAAAGAAACACACTTATAAAACATTTATTGGAGTTTCTGTCACAGGCAATAAAAGCAGATTAAAACTACTACTAATGTTAATGTAGATAATTTAACAATATTGAAATGATCTGATTGGCCTTCTGGGGTTCATACCATGTCATTGAAAACCTGAGATTTGTGTAATTGAACCTTAATACATATGGTATAAAACAAGCCACCCTCAGCAGCTGGTCCATGGTCTCTCTCTCCAGCCATTCTTCTTCCTTCTGTGCCCATACGCTGAGCATCTCGTGTTACATCACACATCTCCCGAGTATTCGGAAGCTGTTGCTGGCAGGACAATACTGTTAGCCAATGCTTAACTGCACCATAAAAAGTGATTTTTGAGCTGTAAACAAATGATGATTTATGAGACACATCAATGCTGGTGTTAATTTTGGCAAAATACACTTTAGTACCCGTGACTCTGTCTGTGGGGTACATAGGCCAGATACCCTGGGTGTCTGGAGCACTAGGTGAAACCCAGATCTGCGCCTCTGGGAGAGAGGAGGAGTCACGGGACGGGTGTCGGTGACAGGGCACAACCGCAGAGGAGGGAGGAAGGATGGTGTAACCCTGGAGGCAATGATCTGCATGAGGAGAGATTTGAACCGTTATAAACTTGAGCTCAGTTCTGACCCTGGTTCTTATGAGAACATTACAATACTATATACATTTGCTGACTAGAGCAGATTGTCAGCATAGCTTTACCCACTATCCACCCCTGCAGATATAACTCACCTGTACACACCAAAATAATCTCAGGTGTGGAACAGGAGAACTGTGTTGCTGAATAATATATCTATTGAAAGTACAATAGTGTGTAAATACATATCGGTAGGGGAGGATAAGTCACCTTGTATACCTGCTTATTACGGTAATAGATGGCTTCTGTCAGGTCACTGACTGTGCAAAGCCGCTTGTCAACTTCCTGTTCAGTTTGCTGGTAGGCCCGCCTCTTCCTGTCTTTGGGCTCTGCGTGGCAGGCTGTTGCAACACAGACCAGGTCCTGCAGAGGGAGAATAAGGAAATCAAATGAAACTAGAAATCAAGGCACAAGGCAGTAGAGAGCAAGAGCGTTTCTGACAACAATCACGCACACACATACACACTCACGCACACGCACACACACACACACACACACACACACACACACACGCACACCTGGGAATACAGAACCAGTGGCCCTCTGCGAGTGCTGTACGTTTTAGGAAGAGCTGTCTCGGTCCCCCCGAACAGATGACCACTATTGGACAGTCGAAGTGCAGAGCCATGGTACCTCCACATGTAGTAATCCTATGGGTTAAAGGTGAAGTCAGCGATAGTAAGCTACAGTACATACATACACTCTCCGCTAGCTGTCGGTTCTGTGTGTACGGTGAAATATTATTCTGGTGTTCCTATACTGGCATTGCATGGAAGCATAAACAAAATGGTGCAGACCGCACCACACAACAATATCCCAGCCTTGGCAAAGTGTGTCCAATTTGAGGGGCGGAGATTCTGAGGGAGCGCCCTATGGCCTTGAAGGGTGATATGTTGTAATTGATTTTAAATATTAACAATCTTTCCCCACCATATTTGATTTCACCTTTAATTAATTGATGGGTTAATAAGAAAGCATAAATTGAACAATATGCGCTGTGTTACACAGCAACACATTTGCGTCATGGATTCTGATGATCCGTCAATAATGGGAATCAACTTGTTTATAGTTTGTTTAGACATAGAATGGTTATGATTCAGCAGAAACAGATATGACTTCAGCAGCAGCAGCAACTAACACACATTACACACACCGCTGCCAAGACAAAAGGGTTCCTCAACCTTTCAGAGCTCAATTGTAAGACCTCCACTGTCCCTGAGGTGCAGAAAGCTTGCTTCGGCAAAAGCCTTGTACCAGCAGCTATTCCAGCACTAAACAAAAGAACTCACTGAGGAAAGAATAAGTCAGGTTTTTCTGCTGTCTGTATAGGCCTACAGTACTGTTGCTGGATGTAAAAGTGATGTAGAATCTGTGTTGTGTAATACTTTACACATTATGCCTTCCATTAATCATTTATTTTAACGTAATGTCCAACGTAATGTCCAGCGTGTGTGTGTGTGTGTGTGTGTGTGTGTGTGTGTGTGTGTGATGTACTTGTGGTGTGAGGCAGACATCCACACGCCCATCTTGTCCTCCACTGTCTTTGTGGATGGAAACCAGTTGGCCACACCCCCTACTCAACAGGGAGAGGGACAACTCCTTCATGGTGTCACGTCCTTGACAGACCTATAGGATCATGTTGACGAAGTTTGTAATAAATGAGTGTATGTTAAGTGTATAAGTCAGTAAACCAAACACTGTTTAGAGTGAACTAGAACGATTCTTATTTTGTAGTATCTAGTTTCTATAGTATATCTCCCATGTATTATCAGAGCACACATGACAAATTATGGCATTTTATGTAGGACATGATTTTAATTACTGCATATTACTATTGCACATGAGATAAAGGGATACATTATTGTAAATATACTTGACTACGAAACTGCTACCATTTAAACAAGTTCTTACTATACAGTACATATGTTATCTTCTCAATAACGTTGAGTTTCCCTTCAGGGGTATTGTATCCCTGAGAAAGAGAACGAGAAATGACTACTACAATTAAGTATAGAGGGAGAGATGCAGCACAAGTATTTAGAAATATTTTTTCTTCTTGAACACTGTCTCAAGAGCCTCTAATACTGTAAATCTAAACATGGTTTTGTATTATTTTTTGTGGTATCTTTCATTAAACTGTACTTAACTTTATCTGTTCACAAATATTACCAGATATCAGAAAATGCTGACAATTTAAAGCCTGACTGACTTTGAACACTTACCTGGTATCAGCTCCACTCTCTCCAGTACAAAGTGGCTTGCAAAGTGGCCAGTTTGTGTGTGCATGGGCGCGTGTGTGTGTGTGTATAGTTGTCACAGTAACAGAAACACAGACATCCTGGCCCAAGAAACAGAAAACCTAGCAACAGTCAACACTCACACATTCCGACAATGATTAGATCTTTAAATTGAGGCCAAATGTCCAAATGTGAGTCTTTGCAATACTAATATGAGTCTTGAGTAAAACATGCTGCAGTGTTCCGGAAATGTGTTGTCTTAATCCATACTGGTAGAGCAAAGCATAGACAGTTAATAAATATACTGTGGATATGTATTGCAAATAAAATAAGTTCAGGGGACATTTGCAAAAAAAAAAAAAAAAAAGACTTTCTAAAGTTTTAATTGACATGTTATATAAATATACATTTGTATTTATTTATTTATTGATTGATTGATTGATTGATTGATTGTTTGATTGATTGATTGATTGACTGAGTGCCAGGGTTTGTAATTACACAGATTACACACAACTATTTTCTTAAACCACCCATATATTAGCATTGGACTAGTAACAATTCTAGGATGGCAGGATTCCACTGTTGTTTTGCTTTGTATAGGCCTGATTTCAGGACTCCAGAACTCCCTATATCCATAGGGGGCAACATATCACCATACCCTGAGTCTCAGAAGTGATTGCTTCACTTGTTGGCAAACTATTGGAAATGGCATTGCTGTGGACATTTTATATTTTGTTAATCAGGCATCGAGTGACATTTTGTATCACTCCAAACCCCCTTGGTTCAAACCACTCTTCTCTTGTTGAGTATTTATGCAGAAATGCAACCATACCAGAGTTCACAGCACACCAGAAATATACTTATTTGTCCCGTTAGACAGATAACTTCACAGTGCAAACACATTTTGTCAGAAGGTTTCGTTACTATACCCATACTAAACTTTAGCATAAAACAAACATAAAGGACAGAATGGTTTAAGTATTTACAATTGCTGCATATTGTAATTGCAAGTTAATGTCCTTTTCTATTGTGTAAATTAATTCAAATAGAATGTTGTTTATAATACACATCCTATATTTCCTAGGAGATGTATAAATAATGTAACATTGTGTGAACATATACAAAATAATTCAGAAGACATTACAGATCACTTTTATTATGTAAAGCTATACAAATGTTATACTTTTTTTCTTCAAAAGGTACAAAAAAATTATCTTCATAAATATATTCTTTTGCAGAACAAATCTACAATGGTTGTGTTGAATCAATAACAAAAGCTTCTCAAAAACAATTTCCTCTAGTCTGCACCAAACCAAAACAGTACAGTCAATCTGATCCACAGTAATCTCAAGTATCATCTTTATATGTTTAGATGTTGATTGCATGGTATATATGCTATACAGATCTGAGGCGTTTGTGGTCACTTTGGCTTTCCATACATTCATGTGACTGCACTAGTGTAGGGAGAAAAAAATAGTAGTTTCAGCTCCCAGCAACAATCAACAGAGTGCTGTGGTTGTATTGGGCAGCTCCTGGTGTTAAGGTGATTGTGAAGCAGGGTGGGGATGAAAGAGATTATCAATATTATTATTAGAATTTCTATCATTGTTATTGCTGTAAATGGCTGAGGATAACAGCTTCTGCTATAGGGTGAATTGTGGGTTACTGACTGTAATGTGATGCAAGTGAAACCACTGAGGATTGTTTTGCAGTATGAAAGATCCTGGGTGGATTCTTAAAAAGGAATTTCCAATAGTTCCTAAAAGCCTTCTTGACTGGAATCCAACTGTTGGGACCACACACACACACACACGCACACACACACACACACACACACACACACACACGCACGAGCACGCACACACACACACACACACACACACAGAGGACTGTTCTGTCTTCATTACAACAGAACTCCGCACTGAACACTCTAAACTGCCCATGAAATCAATGTACCAAAAATAAGACTTCATAACAGCAAAGATTATACTAATCATAATATATACACAAAACAACACTCCATAACTATATGTGTGCTTCAGCCCAATCAAGTCAGTAACCAAAGGACTATGAAAGGCTGGAGAGAAGTTTACAATATGCCCTCTTTCATGGTAAACATGACAACCATCCACACATTCAAATTGACTATGTGTTGGGGGAATTAGGCCTACTGTAAATATGTTCATTAATGGACACATGGTTTAGAGTAGCCCACATCTCTCTATGGCTACAAGAAAACCGTCATGTTGTTGATATTCTATATAACCTCTTTCATGAAAACGTGTCAGATTAAAGGAGTCAGAATATAACTGACTTTGCACACATGGCTATATACACTTTCCACTGTTATCACATGTAACACACTGTCTAAAAAAAAAAAAAAACTGAGTCAATGTCTTTCCACCGGTCTTAAAGCTGTTCATGTCCATTTCTTCATAGTTCAACAATTGTACCTATATCCCCCATATTTATACGGTCGTCTCTCCCTGGTTACCGTTGGTAAGTCTTTTATAGAACCGTCTCCATGATTGCAGCGTCTTGCCGGACCAGATCCAGAAGCCAGAGGTAATTCCGACTATCATAGTCATTAGGTACTTGATCATAAACACTGTGAAATCGGGCATCATGGGGGCGAAGTCGTGCACCGGACACGGCACTGCTAGTCGCTTACACGTATGCATGTGCCAGGTTCTCTCCCACTGATCCCGAAAAGCCTGCTCGTAGAAATAACAGGCGATCACAATAGTCGCTGGGACCGTGTACAGAACGCTGAACACGCCGATACGGACCATTAGCTTCTCCAGCTTCTCCGTCTTAGTGCCGTCGTGCTTCATGATGGTTCTGATACGGAATAGCGAAACGAACCCGGCGAGCAGGAACGAGGTGCCAATGAACAGGTACACGAAGAGCGGAGCCAGGACAAATCCACGGAGCGAGTCCACGTTGAAGATCCCCACGAAGCACACGCCGGTGAGAAGATCCCCGTCCACCTGGCCCATGGCCAGGATGGTTATGGTTTTGATGGCTGGCACTGCCCACGCGGCCAGGTGGAAGTACTGCGAGTTGGCCTCGATGGCCTCATGCCCCCATTTCATCCCTGCGGACAGGAACCAGGTAAGAGACAGGATGACCCACCAGATTGAACTGGCCATGCCGAAGAAGTACAAAATCATGAAAAGGATCGTGCAGCCTTCCTTTTTGGTCCCCTGGGCCACCGTTCTGTATCCGTCCTCTTTAAACTTATCGATACACACAACTTTGTCTTCTAGGAAGAAGCCCGTGGAATACGCGACAGCTACCATGAAGTAACAACCCGACAGGAAAATAATGGGTCTCTCCGGGTACCTGAACCGCCTCATGTCCACCAGGTAAGTCAGTACCGTGAACAGGGTGCTGACGCAGCATAGAATGGACCAGATCCCGACCCACAGGCGGCCGAACTTCACCTCCTCCTCTCTGAAATACATCAGACCATTGGGTCTGGTGGGCTCACACGGGGCTCCGCAGTCCTTTGCGCCCATGAAACTGTAGCCGAGGTAAGATGGCACCTGGAGATGGAGTGGGCACGAGAACTGGTGATGCTGAGGGTGCTGGTTCGGCCGCCCGATGTTCGGTGGGTGCAGGGTCATTACCTCGGGAGCGTGCGGGGCGGCGGGCACGGTCGGGTTGCCGGAATCGGAGGTGTTTTGTCCCACGCAAATCTCCCCGGCGCCGTGCACGGGGAAGTTCTCGCACCGGAGCCGCTCCGGCCACTGAAACCCGAATTTGTTCATAAGGGCCTCGCAGCCGTGCCGAGCACGCTCGCACAGCGACCTGCACGGTGGAATAGCCTGCTCTAACACCGTGCACACCGGCGCGTACATGGAGCACAGGAAGAACTTCAGGTCCACCGAGCACTGGACCTTGACTAGGGGATAGAACTGGTGGACCTCCAGCCCGGCGTCCTCCTGGTTGGTATGTCCCAGAAGGTTGGGCATTATGGTCTGGTTGTAGGCTATGTCCGTGCATAGTGGGATGGAGATGGGCTGGCAGAAGCCGTGTTCTGGTACGGAAATACCCCGATCTCCGTACTGAGCCGAACATGGAAGAGACATTGTACATAACACCCCAACGATAAGCATCACAAAGTCGACCGACCGGCTGCGACGCTCCGCAGTCGCCATAGTTGAGGAGGGGGGAGGGAAAAACTTTTTCCAAGTCCGACGACTTCAAAAGGCTGAAAGATAGCCTTGCGATCGGCACGTAGACCCTGCGGACTTCTTATTCGACGACAAAAACGAAGTGCTTTTCCGGCTAACAATGTTGTGAAAAGCAGGCTATATTTCTCACCAAGATCTCCGGGACTTCACAGGCTATAGTAGTCTACCGTACTCTCAGGACACGTCTGGCATTGGACTCAAGGTCTCTTTCTCTCTGTCCGTTATAAATGAATTACACGACTGGATTATTCCTCCTTTAAATGTGAAAACTTTGCAGCACGACCTCTGCTCTGGCCTTTTAGCTTTTACATGAAAACTGAATTAAAACTTTAAAATAACATTAATTTCAACGTATTTGCCACGTTACTCAAACGCTCTGCTTTCTGGAGAGGGAATGACTGGGAACACTGGGGCGCGCGCACATCTAGCGCCGTCCAATCAGTTTCCAGGCACCCCGTCCATTCACAACGTACATACAGGGCGCCTGAAAACCGATGCTTCCACCAATCACAGCGTTTGTTTTCTGTAGAAAGCATTCTGACTGGTTGTTGCAGCCAATATGACCAGAAGGATTTAAGTCGACCAAACTTCCAACATTCTAAAATGCTTTTTTACATTTTCCACAAAGAATAGTCGCATGCTAACCGTACATTCACGTTGGTATCCTAGCCTAAATTAGTGTTTGGTAGCATTTAATAGACTATTTAAGAAATGTATTTATTAAGGTCTATTTATTTATTAATAAACAATTTTTGCCTTTCTGATTTTGCCTGTTGATTTTTCTTATATATTGTATACGTTTACTCGTCAGAGAAATAGAAAAATAACCCCTAGTGGCTAGCTATGTAAAAATATAACACGAAGAAACGCAGTTTGACCCCATAGGCCAGGGGTCGGCTATTGAGCCCCTCTACAGTTGCTCCCTAGCTGTGGCTTTGACAAACATCATAGAAAAAAATCGGGAGTGCACAGTAGCTGGGTATTAGGATAGTATTTAGTATATTATGTTTGTAAGTCAACAGAAATTTAATTAATGAAAACTTGAATTAATTCTCATTCAGGTCTATTAGTAATGTTAACAGGCTAACTATAATTGATTAATAGGATAAATATAATATTTTCTGCGGCTCCAAACAGATAAATATAAAACATGTTGGGCACAAATTGCTATTTTGATAGTAAAGGTTGCAGACTCCTGCCCTGCGCCATAGGCATTAAAGCATGCTCTACCCCTGATCAGGTAAAGAGCATATTTGACCCATTTGTTATTGTGCCAAGATACTAATCACCACAATTGCATCAATAAACATGTCAATATGTCTCAATCCGTCTGTCAACTAATCAGTGTGCACTGACAGGTTTGTCACCAACAACTGACTGGAACTTTAAATCTCAAAGACACCCTGGATCCTTGTAAATAACCCTGAAAGTCCAAGGTATGCTGAACCCTGAATGTACTGCATACTCATACTGAGATATCAGAGTGATACAGCTGTCATGATTACATGTTACATGAAAATAATAATAATGAAATAGCATTAGGGTATAAAGTTAGCAATACCAAATAGTATTATATAATTTTATTAGCTTGTGCAATAATTATCATTATTTATATTATAATGAATTAACCGTGGCCCTACTGTATAAGCAGTCAAGATGATGGATGGATGAAATATCATTATTCTAATAAGTTATACATTTAACTATTATAAAAAGCAAGAGTTAAAACACATTTAGAAAAGAGAAAGTTGATGATGCAAACATGAACGACTACATTTAAAACCTTGGGAAAACCAGAAATATTGCATAAAAGTTAGTTTATGAAAGCATGTTATAATAACAAATCTGGCAGGGCGTTTCATGGTCAAGGGGCCCTCAGGGCAAAACCCTTTCCTTTAAGAACAGAACACACACTGTCCTTCAATGCTAGAGAGGCTTTTTACTGAATACTCTCTTAAATATCTAACTAGGACACACATGCATGCTAGCCCGCGTGCATACACACACACACACACACACACACACACACACACACACGCACACACACACACACACACAGACGTGGGACTTTCTTTGTATAGATTTACAGTCAGGAAAGCAGCACTAGCACGGTGGTAAATTGCTGGATCGAAATTATGTTTTGGTTGGGTCCACCTACAACCCCCCCAACACACACACAGTCCTTCAATGCTAGAGAGGCTTTTTACTGAATACTCTCCTAAATCTCTAACTAGGACACACATACTGTACACGCACGCACGCACACCCGCACGCACACACACACACACGCGCACGCGTGCGTGTGTGGGTGTGTGTTTCTTAGCTTCTGTTTGTATTGTGGCTCCTTTGAGATGGAAAATTTATGCAAAAAAGAAATGTATTTTGCTACATTGGTCAGACCCTCAAAACATAAAATGAAATAATTATTTAGATTTGGAATGATGCTGGAACATACAAGAGTATGTTGGTGCGGTCTGTAAGCATCTCAGTTTAAAGATGGCTTAAAGGAATGTTTTGTTAGCTAATTTGTCATGACCGCCATGCTGTTATCCAAGTGTTTGAAACACTTAACTACTGGAATCTGGAGCAAGGTGGAAAACACACATTGGTTTCAGGTTTGCACTATAACCTGTTACAGTTTGTTATAGTTTGAAAACGCTGTTGGCTGTGTTGGGCTTACCCGTAGCAAAGGTCAATGGTCTCAACCAGATATGGTGCAACCAGCAGGTTTTGGTCCAATTGCTCAATGATACATTATTTAATTTGTTAATGTATTAATCAAAAGCTTTTCATTTATGGTTCATTTATGGCTAAATTATGATGCTGATGGTTTGACCATGTTGTTCTGTTAAAGGTATAGTGTCATCCTGGAGAAAGCATGTTGATATTTGAACTTGATCAAACTAAAAACACCTCTCCCTTCAATGTCATAAGCTGCTCCCTCAGAAGCTCTGCCCCACATGTGCACAGCTATTGGACCGTGAAAATATATGTTCTGAATTTGACAAAAAGTGTATTAGCTTACAATCTCTGACTATATATTGAATCAGATCTATAACATCTTAAATTAGATGGTGTGTGACAAACATAGTTCAGCTCTCAAAGTTAGAGATTCTGGGTATTGAACCCATACTGTACATACCATACATGTACTTTAATATCACTGAGCTATGTCCCTTGACAAACAGCGGCCTAGCATGATGATCAGTGAGCAAAATGCTTAAAGGAATATTGCTCAACGTTTTTAAATGTTACTTCCCATCTGGAGTAATGCATTTACCCACTCTAATGCTAGCTTCAGCACCACAAATTATACATGACTAAAGCTTATACATGGCTAATGATGCAGTTCAACAGACAACAAACAGAATATTAATATTTTATATGACCAATGTATACCCATAAAGCTTATAAGATATAACTGAATTGTCTTAACAGCTCTAAATCATTTTCTACATATTAAGATATTTTTTGCTTTATTTATTGTGATATGTGTTCATATATTTAATTGTAATATAATACTGCTGAATCAAACAGGTCCGGTTCTGTTATAGGGGGAGGGGTAACTTACTGCTAAACCTGAGAGAGCGCGAGAGAGTTTATAGCAGAGACATACCAAACGTTCAGTGGACTGAACGTTTGGTATGTTAAGTGAACATTTTTACTAACACATTTTCTCAAAAACATTTGCAATGTTCTTGAATTATACCTTCAAAGACATTTGCTGCATTTAATGTGCATTGGCATGTGTAGCTCAAACGTGTGTATTAAAAGTTATGCCACTAATTTAGAACACATATTTGTGAGTATTTGTCATCATATCTATTAAATACCAGTAGCGAATGTTGCGTTCTACAGCTTATTTCACCTGAAGGTTTAATTCTAAAATTAAACGCATTACATTTATATTTGGAATATGACACAACCGTGGACATATCCTTCCGAGCATTTATTGAACGTAATGCAAACGTTACACTATCCTGAACGCTGCCACTGAGAGAGAGAGGAATGTAGACAGGAAGGCCAGCTGGCTTGCGTCTGTCAACACGGTACACGACCATACATACACGTGCGCGCAGACACACACACACACACACACACACACACAGAGCCCTGAGTGCTGAGAGAATGATTTATTTGGACAAACAGGGAGTGTGTGTGTGTGTGTGTTGTAAATGTTGGCCTTTAAGAGGAAACTGTGTAACTCACTATATATGTATCTCCCCTATAAATATATGTTGTTTCTTTTCCTCCGAGTCCCATCCTCTGCCCATGGGGAGTACTGTACTGTCTAGTTTGTGTGACCTCTGCCCTTTAGAGGTGTGGTTTTTGTGGCCGAGTGGTTAAGGCGATGAATTAGAAATCCACTGGGGTCTCACCGCACAGGTTCAAGTCCTGCCAACTACAGCATTGTTTTCATTATCTCAAGAGTGCAGAACCGCAGTGGGACTACAGACTCTCATTATATAGTTGCTGTTGAGCTATACGGCATACAACTACTCTGAACTTGGATTTATGGATGCTGCTCCTAATATTAGTATTAAAATACATAATGTGTAATCTGTCGATCTTTCTATCTACAATATCTACTCTACTGCTATATACTGGATATTTTTAGTAGAGTAGCGTCACTTTAATGAGATCACCCTTTGATCATATGTGATCGCACTAGGCTACCATGCCTGTCAATGTATAATACCACTATACAAGACAAGATGTGTTGCATGCATGTAAATGTAGTCACTGAGTACAAGTAATAGCGAATGGAAGGTAACGTCTTGAGGAGATGCTGGGCACGGATGGAACCATTTAAATCAGACCTGAGACATATAATTGTCTGTTCCTTGTGACTCACAGCATATGTTGTACATTAAACCAAATAGCCCATCGGTATCATACACTGTGTAGACGTGTCCACAGTAGAACCCAAGGGTGTGTGTAGGTACATTTGAGTGTTGTCTGTGCTTGTTTATGTTTGTGTATGAAATGTTAAATGTACAGGGGCGTTGTTCATCTTGTGTTTATACTCCGACAGCCCAGCGGACTTCTGGGTGTTTTTCAGCCCTTTGAAACTGTTTGGCTTCTGGGAACAATCAGAAAACACGGTACGGATGCCAAGACACAGCGTGTGTGTGTGTGTGTGTGTGTGTGTGTGTGCGTGTTCGTGCGTGTGCAAATTCGTTTATGGGAGAAGGATGTGAGGAAGATCGACTTAATTCATAGCTGTCTCCAGTTTAGACAAAAGTGTCCAAACAGAGATTCTTAGTTGACGACAGACATAACTGTAGTGTCCTTTTACCACATGCTTACCATTCAGCAATGACATATAAACAGCAGTTTTTTATTTATCAATGTACTTTGCATTGTCAGCATAGCTGATAAAATCTCAGTAAATAGAGTAATACTTCAATTACACTTTTTTCATTCCATTATGCAACTGTAACTTCTGACCTTTCAGCATGTGGTGTATAGATGCCGGTACAGGATTATTATCAGTCCTGTCCCAGTTTATCCAGTGCCAGGACAGGTGATTGACAGGTCAACCCTGAGCCATGATGGGAATGTGTCTATGGAGACACTGGGTCTGCTCTCTCTCTCTCTCTCTCTCTCTCTCTGCCTGCTTGCTCACATACCTTCCATACCTGGGCAGGTATAGGAGACTGATAGGATAGTATGGGTTGAATGTTGTATCAGGACACATGCAGAGACACAAATGTAGAAACCTGTAAAATGAAGTAATTGATTTAGAAATCTCTGATGCCTATGTCTATTTAAATTACAGGGGTGAAGATAAAGCAGTCATATAGTTTACTGGGTACATTATTAAACAAAGAACACTATAAGAAACCCCACAAGGTCAAAACAACTTTGGCAGAGCGTCAAGTGCAAAGCCTTATACTTTAGATACAGGACACAAGAAAACAGCCAGAAACACCTAATCATAAGACCTGTGCAAGAACACAAACCAAATTTTCTCAGAAGAACGGCCAAGTGGTTCCACAGAATCTGTTTTCACTCACTGATTGACGAGGTGGGATGTTCTACATGATAGGTTAGTATGGATACACTCAAGACATTTTTGGATTGCATGCAGATGCTTTCTCAAGCTTTCTTTAGATCTCTCCCTTTATCTCTTACACACATAAATGTGTAAGAGTGTACCAACATCTTTAAAAATATGACTGTATGACCACTTATCACAGATTCCCCACTTTGTCGTCCTGTGTGTGTGTGTGTGCGTGTGCGTGTGTGTGCACATCATTTATTTCAGTCCATTCTCACCTCTACCCTCAAAGTCAAAGTTAATTTCAGTAACTGCCACAGTACATTGACAGCGTTAACGGCTGAATTAATGAACTGGTTAAAACAGGAAACACGTAGGAGCCAGCCCACCCCCACAACTCTCTCACCCCAACCCCCCATCACACACAAACACACACACACTATCCGAGACGGCATGCTAATTGGAGCAGAGTAAATAGAGACTGATAACAAGAGAGACTGTGGTTATCACCTTGCACCCTGAGACTCTCTCTCTCTCTCTCTCACTCTCTCTCTCTCTCTCACACACACACACACACACACACACACACACACACGGTGTTAGCTTTACGTCTCAAAGAGAAGCATATGGTTAATCTGTCAGCATGTCTGTCTCAATTATGTGCTTAACCTACATGTCTGCCTTCTTGACTATATGTATTGTTCATACATACTATATCACATTATAGCTATAGCCGCTTAGTGGCAGCAGACGGTACTGCAGCCAAACATACACTTGTGTATTGTGGTGTGTTTGCTAAGTGGTCATGTAAAAAGATCACCATGCCTCATCATGACATCATAAATCCATCATCGCTAATTAGCAGCAATTAAGAGGATGTGCTGTTATCTTCATGCATGTCAACACTTGTTGTCACTGGAGTCTCCTGCTAAATGTTGCTCTTGTAATGTACACACTGGGTTCACTACCTGTTAAACAAATAGATCATAAATAGGTTTGTGCATATTTATTTAGGGCAAATTACAACAACAAAGAATATAGCCCTAAAAAAAAAACATTAAGATCAAAGAGTCTAATAAAATGATAGAACTGTAAGAATAGGAACACCCCCTAAATTGCCCAAAGCAATATTACGACAGAAGCTATTATTGACTGATGATATTGACAGATGATAGTTAATTACTATATCCTCTTGTAACCACAAAAAGCAATATAAATAAATAAAAATGTTAATAAATAGATGCAGCAGTTATACAGTGTAGTGCATCAAAAAATGCATATGTGCATATGCAATACATTTCATAGTGCATTAATGAAAGATGTTATTAGGATATAGAATATAATATATTAGACTGTATTATGTATAATTGGTTATCTCAACTCACAGCACAGCAGCAGCCTTGTGGCTGCACATTAAAAAGCTTTGAACACCATTCACTGAATTTCTTATACTCAGGTTTCATTTCTAAAACATTATAGCCACTTTTATTCAACCGAATCAACATTATATGTTAATACAGACACTTATTTTATATTTTTCGTACACAGTTCTATATTGTGTAGCATACACTGTAGAGATTTCAGACAAATTAAGCTAAATCTTGTATTTCTCCAAAAAGTATTACAAAAAAAGATTTAAACATTATGCATGCAATGGCCAGGAATCAAACCCAGGTCAACTGCTTGGAAGGCAGCTATGCTCACCACTATACCACCATCGCTGTGGAAAAAAGGAGCTTTAGTTCTTAGTCAGGAATTCCACATGGAATGAGTGGAAGAACAGTAGAGCAGAAGAGGAGGTGCAGAGAGTTATGGAGCGAGAGCCATAGGGCTCCTTCTCCTCTTCTTATATGAACATGGCAGACCAGAATCTGATGTCATAGTGCAGTTGAAATTCTTGCTCAAGAATTATATTATTAAAAATATTATTTCCAGTGTGTTTCCCTATACAGTGTTTCTAACAAACAAAGTGGCAGGTAAAGGTGAAGGAGCTCTTTGTTACTTTGTTTGACATAAATAATAAATATGGCCTTGACGTAAATTAACACTGAGATCATAACTATTGAGGTTCCCCCACCCTGATAAATAATTGCTAAATCAAATATTTCTTGTTTCATGTTCCAGGGATCCAAACATATTTTTGAGATGCCTGTGTTTGATCCTGCATGGTAAAATATAGATATTACATAGTAAGATATCTTAAAATTAGGCTGTCATTTTTCTAAAATGCCTATAGTTGAATAAATATGTTTATTGTGGCAGAAATAACATTAACACATCATTGCTTGTATTAATGTACCATCTGTTTTTATTATAAATACATGATTTCTGTCTTTATGTTTACCCAGGGCAACCTTAAGAATGTATAGAACCAGCAGAAGGTCATTTGAGCGAGTCTGCCCATAGAGTCAATGCTGATGAGGACAATGGAGAAGGCACATTAACAATGAAGGACTAAACAAATGTTAATTCGCATTGGTATGTATCACTAAATGTACGTGCACAGTGGCTTTTTGATGTCTGGACATTTTAACAAGGCATGTGTCGTATCAGGTGTTGGTGAGGAAGTGCGTTGGCAGATTCACAATAGGTGGGCGATATCCCAATGCTCTGGACAAAACAAGAGCTTTGGTTCCAATTACAGTACTGTATAAAAGAAAAGTAATACACATTCTTAAACATACAATACGCATGCATTTCCATTCAATTGTTTGTCCTCATAAGCTTTGAGTTTAGGACGATATTGATACAACATTTTGACAATGCAAATCAAATGCATTTTTGTTGTATGAAAATCAAATCTAATTATGGTGGACCGAGACAACTAGAACATAAAGTCCACACACACACACACACACACACACACACACACACACACACACACACACAAAACACACCTGGTGTGCTTTGAGGAAGAGAGGGTAAGAAAACTAATGTTGCAGAGTGAGGGAGTAGGTTTGTTTGTATGTTTGTGGAGGCTACATCTGACTCAACTGCTGTGATAATATGGCCCTACAAGAAGAGCTCCTTCACCTTTACCTGCCACTTTGTTTGCCCAGACTAATAAGTGAAAGACTGACTTATCTTTACCTTTATTAATTAGTAATGAAATGATAAGGCTAGCATGAAACTCTCATACCTTGTTTCTTGGTGGGTAAGATAGGTCCTACAAATTGGTCATTTAAATATATTTATTTCTAGGACTGTAATATACTTACAGTACTTACTTACTTACTAATATACTTACTGTACAGTACTGCAGCATTCTTTGGCTGTTAGCCACTTATGGAGCTTTCCCACTGCTGGTACCAGCTTGACTCTTCTGGCCTTGCCTGCCTCGGTTTAGGGAGCTTTTCCATTGCATAGTACCAGCTCTACTCGACTCGGCACGGGTCTTTTTCCACTGCAGATAGTACCCACTCAGTTGTACCTGGTCACCATAGCGACGGCGCTGTTCGAACCACTCCTGCAGTAGATTGGTAGTCTTTTTAAAAATATATATTTTGGAACATGTCCCTACCTTGTTGGAACAGTTCAAAGACATCTTGGTAAACCTTCACTTTACGTTAATTTTCCTGTCCAGCTCTCACTAGATAACATAGGTCTTTTTCACATGTCCGGGGTAGGACTTCCACTTCAGCGAGCTGACGCGCATCAATGCTTCCGGTCGGACTGTATACGTATTGAAAATGCTGCAAATGAAGAGGAGGGCTCATAGTTCTATGATTGTTGTTTCTATGATCTTAGCTTCCATTGCTTTCCAGCAGACGAGGACCTCAAGAAGAGGGAAGAGTGGCCATCTATTAAAGTATTGCGGTGTAGTGCCTATGTCTGCAGCACTCATTACCCCACCATAACACGTACATAATCTGTGTCTTGCTTAAAACGGAAATTGGGATGCACTTCGGAAATGACTCTTCTTCGCATGTGAAAGAGGCTTATTGATTATGCCTCAACAACTGAGAACAATCTACACTTCCTCAATTGATCACCAGTGGTTCTGCGTCTGCTTCAATAGTTTGCCGTATGAATGTCCGTGTTGCGCAATGACGTAAGGACGATTTAATCCAATCAGCAGTCTGCATTGTCACGTCACATTTTGGTATCGCCTCAGCTTACTTGGAACCTCGACAAAGCAGGTACTAGAAAAAGTACCTGAGGTGCGTTCACAATTGGCATCTGTGGCATTGTGCTGTGTGATGGAACTTCACATTTTCAAGTAGTCTTTTATTGTGGCCAGCCTAAGGCACACCTGTGCAATACTCATGCGGTCTGATCTGCATCTTGATGTGCGGTGGATGGATTATCTCAGCAAAGGAGAAGTGCTCACTAACACAGATTTACAGATTTGTGAACAATATTTTAGGGGAATAGGACTTTTGTGTACATAGAGAAAGTATTAGATGTTTGAGTTCAGCTCATGATGGGGCAAAAACAAATGTGTTGCATTTATATATCAGGAACTAACATCTATCATGATCAGTCAGTTTCTATAAGGACATAGGCCTATTCAACTGCATCTTTGCACTGTTGATCTTGACTCCGGATTGTATTAGAGCCTGTTGTAAGTATTATGTTTCCTAATACTTACGCAATCAATAACATAAAATGGTCTAGTAATCAGTGCCATCACAGTAATCAAACACACGAGTAGAAAATAAAGAAAGAAAATATAGAAAACATCCTTTAACTAAAACAAATACTAACATAACAGATAAATCTTTGGTTTTCCTGTCAAAGTCAAGTCTTGAGTACAGAGCCCTTAACTACTCTGCACAACGTATGCCGCTCACTGCTGTTATAGATAAACACCATCAACAAGATTTACACCTAACAGGAATCAGTAGTAACATTTGAATTATATTTAGGTAACCAATCCATTATGAAGAGAGAAATGCCTCAAAATTATTGGCAGGCTTTATAGGGCCTATGCCATCACGATGATCCACAAATGTTCCACAATTTGCAAATACAATTTCTTGGCATTTATAGAAATGTGCTGATATTTATAAATATAGTTTAATTACAGCCTATTAATAACATCAGTGTTTGTTTACTTTGACTAGAGACAAGCAGCTGAAGCTCAGAACTATGTTTTGAGATTAGCAGCACACAGAAAAATATGCATGTTCTGCCAATCGAACTACAGTAGTCTAGGTAATGTAAATGTAGAACATGTAACAAATAAAAAAAGCCTATAAATACAACTCTAAAAATACATACAAGTAAAAAATAAAAATGTATAAGTATTAAAACTGAGAAACGTCTGCAGTGATCTGAATTTTGTTTGTGGCTGTATGCTTAAAACAGTCAACAATGTTGTGTTAGCTACAAACCCTTCTAATAACAACAGTCAGTGCATATAACATACATTGGTAGCTTACTGCAATTCAATCTCTTAATAAAACTACGGTAAGCTTTTTTGGTTGAAAAATAGGCTACCCCAATATTTAGGAAAGTTTACCTTTCCATCTAGGCTAAAACTTCTCGGCTCAGAATTTAAAATTTTTTTAGCAAAAGAGACTACTGGAATAACATGTTACTATATTGTTAATGTTAATATTTACAATAACATTCTGGCATTGCTATAAATATTACAGTATGGTTAAATAAAGTAAAATTCCCGCCGAAGGATAATGTTCCCACAATGCAGCATAATGTTCAGTATCACACCGGATTACACATTCACAGAAATACAGTCAATTACTGCTTAGATTACAGAAATATCTTACAGTGTAACCAAAATGTTTTAAACCCATTAATTAAACATGCTCTATATTGAATAATATTTAGTTACAGTTTTTTCCACCAAAAAGGTTCAATATACCACATCGCTAAAAATATGTACATTCACCTGTATTAAAAATATGTCTAGATCTATAAATAGCCTATGCAAATCTGAAACACCCCCACATCTTTTCTTCCAGTCATGCCTTGTAAACAACAGCCAAGGTTTTTGGGATAGATATGGGATAGATTTATGCTTCTTGCTGTGGTCCTTGTGGGATACATGGTTGTATCCCTAAGATGATTCAATCAGGTTTCAATGACGGCTTCCCAGATGCTTGTGTGTAACAAACATCTGCAGTGGCAGCAGGTTCATGCTATTGTTGTGGGGTTTTACAAATACAAATTTGAAGTTTTTCATTTAAGTTGATTTTTAAAAGTATATAATCAGATACATTTAGGATTTCAACCCGATTGAACTGCATAGAAGGCAGCTACTGTATGCTTACCACTATTATATCACCATTGCTATGGAGGGCAACATTGTTATAGTCCATCTCACAAATTATAATTGGAGAGTACATTTGTACCCAAAAAAGCCTATGGTTAAGAAGTACACAGATTATGAACATAATTTACATAGATAGCCCATTCATCCAGCCCTACAGTTCACATGAGAATAGAGTTTGTTCCTCAAGAAATATTCTCTCTCCCTCACACAACACCACACACACACACACATAGTCTAGCTAGCCTTCTGTTAAGCCACATAGACTTATTGTGTTCCGTGTCCTCTCTGCCCTGTTTCATGTTTGTGTTTACAACCTCATGCTATAAAAGACTGAGCCAGCTAACTGCTGGCTTACTTATATAGTGATCATTAAAACAAGCAAACAAGCCCAGATCACGAACATGGAGAGAGGGAGAGGCTGGCCGGAGAGACGGAGCGGCTGGCCGGAGAGACGGAGAGGCAGGCCGGAGAGACGGAGCG
>JAOEGT010039896.1:0-23038 GCA_025447795.1 Speoplatyrhinus poulsoni | reverse complement strand
CTCCCTCTCTCTCTCTCTCTCTCTCTCTCTCTCTCTCTCTCTCTCTCTCACCACTTGCTCTCTCATTCTCTCTATCCCTCTCCCTCTTTATCTGTTCCCTCTCTCATTCTCTCTATCCCTCTTCCTCTTTCTCTGTTCCCTCTCTCATTCTCTCTCTCTCTCTCTCTCTCTCTCTCTCTCTCTCTCTCTCTCTCTCTCACTCTCTCTCTCTCTGTATCTCACTCTCTCTCTGTATCTCACTCTCTCTGTATTCCCTCTATTTACAAGTCAGAGCAGCTGGTTTGCCCACTAAATCTCAGAGGATTTAGTGGGCAAACCAGCTGCTCTGACAGTAAAAAAGATGAAGCATTTGGAAGGTGGCAGTAGGGTGGGGGAGCTGACAGAGGCTCAACACCACAGGCGAATTAAAACTTCTGGGTGTACGTTACGAGGGATTAGCGGATACTTGTTCCCACCTAGACTGCCCTAAACGTGCCGTCCTGTCATTTAAGATCAAACCACAGAGGCCATTTTCTCACAGCTTAATACCCATTTGAAAAAGACCTTTCTGTCAGGTCAACACACTTTTCATCGGAGGTGAGGTGCTCATGTTTGCTTTTAACTTCTGTTATGTTTCCTACTAAGCAATATCAACAGATAAAACGTGCATAAAGAAGCTCTTGATAGAAAGCGGGAACAAGTTATCCAAGCCGTTAGCGCAAAACCACTCCCTCGACTGTCTACTAGGTGACTAGGTGGGCTGCCATATTGTTTGTGTTCTGTAACTAGCTCTGGCACACCAAAGCAGTATGTGGTAATAAAGCCTTGGAATCACAGGCTCTGATTGAATATTTACCCAAGGCTAACCTGACCACGGTTTATATCATCTCTGCCCGGCATGCAGAGGGAAACAGGCATGTCTCTCAAGACAATGTGAAAGTGGAGACCCCTCTAACAGCGAGCCCACTGCACCTCGTCTTGACCCGTTGCGAAAACCAGTAGACACTTTAGAGGGAACCCGATCGGCAACGAAAACAAGTATGAAGTCAGACCTTTATTTAAGAGAGTCAGCGGGACCGCAAACTACGATATCCAGAGCGGAGAGGAGAGGAGAGGAGAGGAGAGGAGAGGAGAGGAGAGGCGAGGGGAGGGGAGGGGAGGGGAGGGGAAGGACCCCGATCCCCGCCTCTCTGGGTTGTTTTCTGAACACCGGCCAGGAAAGTTTAATGGCTGTGGAATTTGGACAGGAAAAAAGCTGCTCTGGAAGTTTCAGAGGAAGTGGGGATTTGTGCCTCACGCAGGCAGCACCCCTGTTTGTATTCTCCCGGCCTGAGAGAGAGAGAGAGAGAGAGAGAGAGAAAACAAAGGCGGATGAACGTCAGAGAACCTTTCCAAAGAACAGCACAGGTCCTTGGGGGACAGCAGACCTCAGACAGGACAGACAGGCCGTGATCAGACGACCTCACATATACAGTCCAGAGACAGGCAGCCAGGCAGACACACACTCACACACGCACACGCACACACACACCTAAACACACGCGCACCTACACAAACCCCCCCCCCACCCCCCCCACCCCCCCCCACACACACACACACACACACACACACACACACCACGCTTTGGCAAACATGTTCACTTAAGTAAAGTACACAGCAAGAGAATGACTAATAGGAAATAGAACATCGATCTCCTCAGAGCGCAGACTTACATTACAGACTCGCATAAATATTTGGACAGTGACACAAATTGTGTTAGCTCCCTACCCAAACATTTTAATGTTTAAATTAAACAATGTACAAGTACCATCACACCTTAAATTTTAGGGTATGCACTTCCTAATCGGGTGAATGATAAAAAGGTTGCTGCTGAGCTGTTCCTTGGACAGGTGTGCTTTATTTTATTATTAGTTTCACATGCACAAAGCACCTGATTAAAGGTCTAGAGTTGATTCACTATAGGTGTAACCTGTTGATTTTATAACATGAGAACCAAAGAGGTGACAGAATCTCTTTAAAGAGAGCCATTGTGAGGCTGAAAAATCTTGTGGAAAAAAACAAATCTGAGACATAGCAGATACACTATAGGCTTAAACAAATCATCACTTTGTTATTCGTAAAAAGAAAGGAGGCACTGGTGAGCTAAAAAATATATAAATATAAAGCAGCCTAGTAGACCACAGAAGGCAATGAATGTGGACATTGAGACACTTGCCATTTGGTAGGTGTATCTGTATCAACAAGAAAGAGAAGACTAATTCATGTACAACGGTTTACCACAAGATGCACAGCACCTATACGCCTCAACAATAGAAAAGCCAGTTAACTCTTTGCCAATGAATATCTAAAGAAACCTCAGCACTTCACTTTGTGAAGAATCATGCAAACACCCCCAAAACAAGCAGGAACTGAAGGCAACTGCAGTAGAGGAGTGGTAGAGCATCACCGGAGAGGAAATGCAGCGTCTTGTGATATCTATGGATTCCAGTCAGTCATTGACTTGCAACCAAGTGTCATGATTATTTTATTTAACATTATGTTAATTCAGTGTTGTAATTTTTGCAATACATTCTGGTGGTATGGAATGGAACTGTGGGAACGGCACATAGTATTCATTGTTTTATTTTAAATCCATAATGTTGGTGTACAGAGCCAAAATGAGTGTTTCAAAGTGTGTCACTGTCCAAATACATTGCAAACACATGAGTATATTCTGTGTCACATACACAACGTGCATTAAGTCTTAATAATATTACTCCTAAAAAATTATAATACTACTAATATTACTAATACTAATTAGTATTAGTACTAATTAATTATTACTACTACTACAATCATCAATGAACAATAACAACAACTTCTGATGTCAGGTTAAAATATTCTGCTTAATAATGGAGCTTTAACAAAGAATATTTTTCAAATATACTGTAAAGTGCATGCATTTATTTCATGTGATCCTCCTATTGTTCTGTACCGGAAAACTAAAAACTTAATGCTACAAAAAATAAATGTGAAATATATTCATAGTCCCCCGTCAAGATTTTCACTCTCCACTGAAAGGGGGAAACTTCCCATTCACAAAAAGCAAATTCATGTATATCAGATGAGTCGTGGAAAGGAAATCTTACATTTGTCACATTTGCATTCACATGACTGTCATGAAGTCCTTTGTGTTCACTCATAAATGCACAAATACACACAGACTGTGTGTGGAAAGCAGTGCAGTGCAGTACAGAATGCATGCGAGATGCACACAAACACATGACTCACATTCTGATCCACCAAAAAAAAAAAAAAAAAAAAAAAAAAAAGTATAACAAACACACACACACACACACACACACACACACACACACACACTGGTTAAAAGAAATGACTCCTTCACAACAAGTGCTGTTCTAACTAACTGAACTTCAGATTAACTTCATTTCTAAGAAACCAACATTTGAACATTCATTAACTGAATGAATAACTGGACACTGATTATGTCACTGAACCTAGTTGTTCTCTAATGGTTTTGAAGTGTATTGTTGTTTGTCTGAGGTTTTAACCCCAGGAAAGTGAGGGGTTGTGAACTGTGGGGACAAGGACACATCAAGAACAAGAAAAGATAAATGGATGGAAGAAACCCAGCGCCTATGCAACCCACACTTGTCCCAGTGCTGATGGAACTGGAGTGGCTTTGAAAGGCTCTAAACCAAATTCAGTTAGTGTGTTTCACAAGGCATGGCACCTGAGTGTGTGTGTGTGAGTGCGTGCGTGCGTGCGCTACATTTTCTACTCACAAGCAGATGATGTTAGCCAGGTGTATACGTTCTGTTCTCTCAACCTTGTGTTGGCTCTGACCCAGATGTGCAAAGCTTCAAACACAAACACAAGAGACAAAGTAAACTTTGTTAATATATAGAAAAAATCAAAATAAAATAAATATAATGTATGGATGCACAATATGTATGCAAAGTATGTACGTAGATAGTAGTATAGGGAATAATGAGTAAAAACACAGTGAAAAGCATATCAAATGCATTATTCCCGTAAAGGTATTATTCACGTTTTTGACAAACTTCTTCTGCAGGGATCTATTTTCTGTGACATTTGTACTTATTCGTACATAAAAAAAAATTGTGATTTTGTTGGTCGTCTTTCCTATAATGCTCCATGAAGCATTAGACCATTATTTTTGGATTTTAACAAAATAGACGCCAATGCGTTTTAATTCAGTAACACACGTGGGCTCAACATTGCTATGTGTCAACACCACTTGAAGTTTGTGCACATGCTTGTGGATGTACACACACATGCCTGAGCACGGTTGAGAAGGCTAGCGGAAACCTTTACCAAAAAAAGGACAGCATAACAATAATGCACCTTGAACACACAAAGAGAGATGAGATGACTGCGTCAATCTATAGAGGCCAAGTGGTAATGTAAATCTGAAGGGAAGATTTAGAAAAAGATGAAGAGGAGGAAAGAAGAAAATACACTTGTGTGTGTGTGTGTGTGTGTGTGTGCACACAAAATAAATAGTGTCATCCTTCCAAACAATTCCTTTTCTGGCATTCCTATATATTTTTTTTTAAATAAATAAAAAATAAATAGAAGTTGTATGTTAACAAGGTATTGAGAATAATTGGGAGAAAAAATAAGATATAATTAGGGACCTACTAAATGTGTATTTTTGCATTAATGAAATACTACATTTAGCATTTCGCTTCAGCCTAGAGGAAAGAAGTTGCTCAACAAAACGCTAACATGCTGTATTCGACACACCACTTAACACCAGCAATGTTCTGCCTCTTAAGATGCAGACATACGCTGGCCCCCTGAAATGAGTTCTACGTAAGCAGGTTGCAATCGAGGACACTGGGGAGAAGACAAAAACCCTGAAACACCCCGTCAGTGACACGTTGGTGAATGTGCAGTTCGCATGGAAGGAACAGTTGTTCACATTCAACTAAAGCAGCATATATATGGCCATTTAATTCAATTATGTTTCTGAGAGGAAAACGGAAGAAAGAACAGGAGAAAATGGAATGGACTAAGAAAAAGAGTGCCGAGGTCAGGCATGATGAGCACAGCAGGGTGGAAAGCTCATGTCCCTTTTTCAAAAAAATATAAAATAAATATAAAAAAAAAAAAATCAACGAATCAACAGGGCTGACGCTGATGTGGAAAACATTTGCTTAAAGACCCTTTCAAGTGGGTAGGACATGCGGACACAGAGGTCAGAGGTCTTGGGTTCCAATGGGTTTTGCCTCAGTGACACACAGAGAACACGCATGGGTAACATGCTGAAGGCAGATGAACACAAGCAGACTCACTTCAGACACACAAGCGCTTGGTGTTTTGGCCTACGCACATGCAGAGACAAGTCACCCCAACAACTACCACTGTGTGTGTGTGTGTGTGTGTGCGCGTGTGCGTGTGTGTGTGTGTGTGTGTGTGTGTGGGGGGGGTCTCTAGCCTGCATGTCTGCAACTGGACAACCTGCATGGGCTACTGTCCCTGTATACGGTCATGTGTTCAAAGCGTTTGCCCGTTTACCTGTTGTATATGTGCATGTCCTCTTCAGCAGGGAACTCCGCCAGATTAAGACCATACGTCTCCAGCTGAACATCCTGGGGGAAGTAGACAGTTGGCGGTCAGACCAGGAGAACATTAAGTGTGAGGAGTGAAGTCGTGTCCAAATAAAATCAAACGTAATCCTCCTAGCACTTTTAGACAGCAAACTTTAGTGGCTCTAATCATGACTAAATACAATAGACAAGAGACAGTTCTCTCCTGGCCAGGCGGCCATGATGTTCCAAGTACTTTTGAGTAGCCTTTCATTGGAAAGCACTCGGGGATGTGTCATTATTCACCTCTATGTTGTGAAAGAAGTGAGAATTCACCGGCTATGGCTGACATCAGCCCACAGAGGCCTTTCAACATGTCCAAAGCCTCACGGTTAACCTGTGTTCCCTTTCTCTCTGCAGACACAGCGTATCTTAAAGTGTCAAGAATAGATCATAACCGTTTGTTCTGCTGGAGAAGGACAACTGGCAATTAAGTCACGCGGGACCGGTTACAAATGTAATCTGCCTGGAAAAAAACACCTTCAGGATGGAAGATGGATTGTGGGCAAGCGTATTTCGTTTTCCCACCCCCCTCTCCACCTCTCCTCGGTAAACTTCCAAAAAGGAGGTGGAGTGGAATTGTTGCATAACAGCGTGAACGGCAGCAGCCTCCGAGAAGTCACTTATAGGATGGATCACATATGCAAGTTCAAAGTTGCATCACATGCAACGATTTGCATTATTTGTATGTATTGATCCACACAGGCCTGTTGCGTTAACAAACTGCACGCAAACACACACGCACCAACAACATGACATACACACTCACACATGCACTCAAGCTTTAGAGTGCAAACACGCGCACGTGCATAATATGGGACACTGCACCCATGCGCACCAACCCACCCACAGTTACACTCGTGACACGCACGCACGCACACACACACGCTTTAACTGTGAGGGGAATATAAAGCGGCCACGCATAATTACAGGAGTGAAACTCTAATGATGCGTTTAAATATTTCATCAGTTTTGTGCTGCTGGCATCGAGGCACATCCATTCTCAGGGACCGGCTCCTGGGCAACAAAGTTAGATGGCGCGAGAGCACGTTTTACGCACGTGAGCTAGCCGCGAAATATTCATGACAGAGTCTAGGGAGAGGGAA
The DNA here is from genome assembly GCA_025447795.1 of Speoplatyrhinus poulsoni. Lineage (NCBI taxonomy): Eukaryota > Metazoa > Chordata > Actinopteri > Percopsiformes > Amblyopsidae > Speoplatyrhinus > Speoplatyrhinus poulsoni. The sequence goes on along the minus strand of JAOEGT010039896.1, from coordinate 16,338 downwards.
GGGTGAAGGCAAAGGAAATGTATTATACATCAGTGAAGAAGAGTGACCCAGGCTTGGACCCTGGGTATGTATATAGATCTAAAACGTTCAATCACATCTCATTCATTTAAAGAGGAGTGTGGTGTGTATATGCATTGGCCAGATGGGGCAAGTTACAGCAGATCAATATACAAGTATTATAGATTGTACTCGAGATCTACAACTCTTTGCTGACATGGTTGCTATTAGCGCTTGCAGCGCGCACACACACACACACACACACACACAATCAGGTTTAAGCGTTTCAAACCAAGCAGTCAGAAGCAGAAATTTGCATGAAGTTAGATGTTGTCATCGATCTACAATTAACAATAATATTTAAAAAGTGTTCAAACTGCCACATACAATAAGAGACAATGTCACTGTGGTAATATATTAACAGGCTTCAAACACTGTCAACTTGCTTTCAAGGTATAAGTTACCCACAATCCCTTGCTAGGCGCTGCCACCACAAAAGCTACAGGCCTATATAAATCGCTTGCGACTGGGATTTGAGCCTGTGCTGCCTAAAACGATCGCCATGGCGACACACGACCTTAAGGGGGATAAGCATTTGGAGCGGGTTTCTATGGGTCTTCCTAGTGCGTCACTGAGGATGTGTTTACATGCTGCAAGCTTCTGAAGAGCTTGTTATTTCCTGGGAATGATGATACACTGACTGGCCATCTATGAGGATTATTTAGTTTATTTTCTTACCATGGGGGGTGCTGCTAGAGGCATGATAAACCGCTTCATATGTACTGTGAAATTACAGTCACATTTACTGCAGTAACTGCTAAAAGTAATATGGTACAGCATAGAGCTACGTACAGTTGCCAGGGCAGACAGAGTCCTGACATGTAGTCAACTGTGGATAATGTATAAAACATTCCATACATTCCAAACGGTCCATATTCTGGATGTTAAAAGACAATAATCACGAGCTATCCTTTCCAGCCAGTGAAATGCATGCATCTGTGGCGATGTCTTCTCTGGCAGCATAAGGAAGCTATCGTGACTGTACAGCAGGAACACAAGCTCATTAGATCAATGTGCATTTCTCAGATAGCAAAAGATCATCATAACAAGATCATAACTAGTCAATTCCACTCGTCATCGTGTCATGAGTCGGTGAAGTACCAAGGCCTCCTGGGTACACATATCATTCTGCCATGAGCTGGTACCAGCTGGCATTAACAGACACTGGAATACATTCTTCAATCTGTTCAAGCTTAAAACATTGCCTTAATAACCACAGCGACTGCACTGACGTCTGTCGGTGTTCTCTGACGCATACAAGGAGGGGATCTCATTCCTTTTGGGGTGGCTCAGGATAGGTAAAAAGGAGATCTTGCCAAATGCAAAGATGGAATGTGAACTCGTTTAGATACGACTAATCTTTTACTGTACCCTTAAACAGCCGTGGTGATATTTCCCTAGGCCCTCTGTGGGGAGGACATTCAAATAATCAGCAAGTGTAACCGACCCTTGGCAGTACAACTTTTGCCTTGTCGAAAATATGCACCTTTTGATTCATGCTAATTGTTGATTAAAGGCTGTATATCATTTCATTTTAACAACTGGTGTTTCTGACGTTCTCCACCGTCGAGCTGAACATTTTATTTCAGATCAATGTGCATTTCTGTGATGGTTCCTTCTTTTGGTAGTCAGATTGGCTAGCCGACAGATTGGGAAGATAGGTCAGAAACAATTGGGCAAATGGTTACACTTGGGGCCACTTCTGACTGGCTTCATTAACACAATTATTTTATCATCAGAAAAGAAGATTAGCTAACTGACACACGGCATATCAAAACCCATCCGACCCTGTCATGTCCCTTCAGACAATAGAATGGACCATAAAAACAGGAAAAATGCCACACACACTTCCAAAATTCCTTGACATTCAAACATTGTGTGTGTGTGTGTGTGTGTGTGTCATACCTCCTGAGCGCGGCTGCTTTCCCCAGACTCGGTGAGCAGTTTGTTGGGGGTGGAGCGTTGGGACACGGTCCGCTCGTCATCACGGTCCTCCTCGGAGTCATCCTCAGACGTGCTGGTCATGGCCTCCTCTGTGGGGGGGGGAGGGGCACTGGCTGCCGTTTTCCTTTGAAGCAAGACCTCCTCTTTGCTGCTCTTGTTCCTGCACGCACACACGCACACACACACACACACACACACCCTTACTTAAAAAGGTATAGTTAGCCAATGTAACCCTGCACTCACACCTCCAGCTACAGTCAGCCACAAAGCGACAGACCTTCATTCATTTCAATGAGCTCCGTGTTACTATGTGCGACAGTTAGCGACAAAGTGGCCAGCTGCTAGCGCCCGGCGACTTGGGAAGTTGACCAACATCGAACTTTATTCACATTTTCAGTGACGGTGTAGCGACTAACAATCAGAAGGTATAGTTAGGAACTGTAACTAATACATATTTTGTCACACTAACCGCTAATATAATTTGTCAAGTTCACCAAATATCTCCTCATGCTCCACTAGATTACCGTTCCTGTGTGCACTGAAGAAAGAAAATAAAACGATAGGCTACTTCAAATGGTACACAGCCCTAGATCCATACGTAGGAACATAAACAAAGTGGTGCAGACCGCACAACAACAATATCCAACGTTTCCAAGGGGCGGAGCTTCTGAGGGAGTACCCCATGGCATTGAAGGGAGAGACGTTTTTGTTTTGACCAGAGTGTGAAGTTAACAAGCGTTCTCCAACTATGTAACTATCTATCAATAACTACAATAGAGTAGTACACTCAGTATCCAGGTGTGGGAGGACCAATACACTATTGCACGTTTCAAAGCATAATTGTTGGTGAATGCAGCCGCACCTGGGACCCAGAACCCTGTTCTCTCTTGTCATTTGGCCCACAGCAGTGCCTCTCAGTCACAATAATAGAAAATGATTAGGAGCCGTGCGGCGCGTCAACCATAACAAAAGACACGGCCCTTGTACAGCATATTCACGGAAGAAATGCAGCTGGCTCAACGGAAAAGGAGGCACCATCACAGAACGTTACCTTTGGCGGTGAAGTAACTGACAAAACAACACTGGGGAACAGAGGACAAACACATTCTGTTTGGATCTAAACCAACCGAATGATCAGTTCTCAGTAATAACACTTGGGGGAAGTGCTTCAGAACCACAACAGAAACACATGCGATTGTACACAAGTAATTAAAACTTGATGTAACTGAAGGTGAAGGCTATCGGATATATTTACACTGATTCCTTCTTCATGACTGAAATGGCTTTAATGGGATATCGTAAAACAATAAAGATAAAGCTGGTGCCAGTGTTGTTTATTTCATAGAATGTCCCTTATAATTCGTACATTCAGTGTTTTTCTCATATTGAGGATAACAATAACATGTGACACAATAACATGGGCCATTATGTATAAAAAACAGTGTGTCAACTAGCAGTACCAGTGTTGCATAAACATAGAACTGATTAATGTGTGCGAGCGAATATGTGGGTTTATGTATGTAGCTATATTTGAAAATGCATGACAAGGCTATGCGTGTCACAGAATTGTGTTTTTGTTTGCAAGCGACATGGCACGGGGCACGCTGACACAGAAAAACCACAGCTGTTATTTAAAAAAAACATGACTTTAGCCCAAACACAACATATTTGACCCCCCGCACACATACACACACACACACACTCACCCCAGCACAGAGTTTCCTGTCTCCTCTGGTTTACGCACTGTGAAGGGGCTTGGATCAACTCCCAGGGTCTTAGGCATAAACTCCCTTCATTGGCAAACACAGTATACAGAAACACATTTTAGTAACGTGGCAGTTATCTGTTGCTGCCATCTACTTAAGGAGGTCAAACAAGTGTGTTTTAGTGTGAGGGGCACCTGGCTGAGTTGGTCATTGCGATACAGAAGGTGTCGTCGAAGGAGGTGAGCTCGTAGGGCTTGAAGAACTCTGTGTAGATATCGATGCTCTCGTCGTAGCGGTTCACTCGTTTTACTTTGACTTTCTTCATGTTTTCCTCGCAGGCCACTATACTCACACACATAAACCCACAAATGTCTTGACAGACACTTCAAACAGGGACGGGGTCATTTTAATAGCTAGCAAAAAGTTGATACGGGAAGAGACATATTACTGATACACAGTACATTACCTTCATCGTAAGGTACAGGCAGGTAAGATAAGATTCCCTCTGACCACCAGTATGTGTAGCTGGAGAAAGACAGGAACACTCGTTAGAAGTACTCGAAAAACTTCCTACGCATGTATTTGTATTCCGTATACATACACAAACTCCTGTGAGGACTTTACATAACCTAGATACGAAAATTGGCTTTGCTTGATAACCCGCAACACTTTAATACATCAGCTTTTCATTCAATATGGCCAATTTGATTGAGTAGCACCATTAGGGTTGGGTGCAATGTGCTACTTCACTGAATTCAAGCGGGAAGTGACAAGTGTACAGACGCACAACTAAAGTCAGTCTCTGCAAGGCCAATTTCTCACAATAATGGATATGCCGCGCCAGCCCTTTGTCACAGCATAAACAGATCTGGGTCCATTATTATGTAAGCATGGGTGACGAGACAAACCATACATGCAAACATACTGTAACCAGGCCAAACCAAAACAGACAGATTTGGTTAAGATTAAGAGTGGGTGACTGAAAAAGACACTTGGAGAGTAAGGGACAAAGCAATATAGTGACAAAGGGTTAATCATACAAATAAAAAGAGGGACAAAAGAACAAGGCTAAAACACGAAGCAAAGATACATGCAAAGCTTTAGACATGGAGATAATTTATCATAGGCACTTATGTAAGTATGTGTATTTATATAGCACTTTTCACAGATATAAGATCGCAAAGTGCTTTCACATTAAAAACATCAACATAAATGGTATTTAAATTAAAAGTAAAACAGAAGAATATACAATGAGGGTGGATACATAAACAAGAACAGACATTGGGAAGTAAAAACTAAAATAATTGGCCATTTATTTAAAAATAAAATGTTAATAGATGTTAAACTAGCAAAACTCTAAAAGCCTCTTTAAATAAAAAAGTTTTCAATTGTTTAGTGAAATCAGTGGAATCTGAGAGGCTAAAATTGGTGAAATGTGTGTTCACTTAATGTATATGTATATAAATGTTCTTGTTAAAAGGCAAGCAGATGCATTTTGGACAGTTTGAAGGTGGGTAAAAGATGTTTTAGTGACCACAGAACATTCAGGGGCAGTTAAAAGAGCTTCAGTCTGTTTTTGCATTTAGCTGAAGGTTGTTGTCTGCCATTAGGTTCTTAATAGCATTCATTCATTTAAAATTCACTTATAGATTTAACAAATTCACAGATTTCTGGTTTGGACCTATGGTGTTAATAATTTAACAACAAACAGGCCAACAAACCCACCAACAAGCAATATATAAACATTATTTCCATCATCAGGTTAATCCAGTTTCCATAGCAGCCAAACCATATTTGTGAATCCATACAGAATTCTTACAAGGCGTTTCCATCATATGAGGGAAGAATCAATCATAGAATATTTCCACAGCAGCCTGCTTTGCTACTTAAAGTATGTGAACATGGGGTGGGCGAAAGCAAAACAAACAATAATTATTTAACTTGTTTTAAATTATAATATTGTTTGAAGCGGTTTTGGTATTTTAATTCAAGAAATTGTTTAAATGCCTAATTTCAGTAAATCTGCTTTGACCTCCCAAATCACAAAATGGCCACTGATTGAAGCAAGCCAAGGTATGTGGTAAAAAAAAAAAAAAACAATGAGTATGTGTGTATGCGTGCGCATGTGCGTATGCATGCGTGTTTGTGTGTGTATGCATGCGTGTGGGGGGACCAGCCATCACACATACTAAGGCAATATTTCTCCATGTGGGCCAAAGCAATATGCAATTACACCAACTGCTCCTTTCATCCACGTTTGTATTTGTAAACCCTCTGAGCCATTTCAACCTGTTTACTGCACTGACATTGTCCCTTTATTTATTGCATACAATAATAAATATGTATACACTGAACATTATTCCGTCCATCATAAAATAAAACGCTTTGTCTACACATGTAAAAACCAAGTAAACGTGTGTCTTCTGTTTGAGCAAGCGGGAACCAAAACCTGCAGTTCATCGAACGGTCGCTTGAATCTGGATTCAACCCCAATAGACTCCAGTGTTAAAATGTTGACAGCCTGGTCTCCCTGTTTATGCCATAAATGTGTCCCATTATAATGAATAGAAGGCATAGAGGGGGCATTACAGGCAATGTGAGGCACTGCAAAGATGGCGACAGTGGGTGTATCGTATACGCTACATGTCAGGGTCTGTGTGTGTGTGTGTGTGTGCGTGTACCTGCGTCTCTCTTGGGGCAGGGCCATGGTGCTCTTCTGGTGAAGGTAGAAGTCGGTGGACAGCTCCCACAAGTTTGTCTTCAGCTCTGAGGGCTGGTACACCTGCAGGAACAGGTTGATGGAATCTTGCCTGTCAGCATCTAGGAAAGAAGAAAGGCAAAGAGGGATGCTGGCCAAATGTGGTGTTGCTTTGCATGACTGACGCCACCATCGGTGCATGAGTGTGTGTGAATGGGTGAATGTGAGGCTATACTGTAAAGTGCTTTGAATGGTTGGAAGGTTGGAAAAGCGCTATATAAATGTAGTCTATTTACCCTATCTTACACCTGGCTGCAAAGTGGCGCCAAGCGTGACTTAGCTAGAAGTGGATTACTGTAGCTAGTTTCAGGCCAATGCGGTTGTCATTTTCCCATCCATGCACGTGTGCCCTTCTGAGCACCCATTGAGTTAGTGTGTCATTGACCAACAAAGACCTGCTCTAGCTTTTGGGGCAGTTTTTCATAATAATTTTAAGGGTGCATTATCAAAATGGTACCTAATATGTGCCTACAGAGGGTACATAACACACATACAGTACACCATGTTACAGCACACACACACACAGATGTGTAGCAGCACACAAACGCGCAAAACAGTACAATGTGAGATTGTTATTGTGTACATCAACACATTTCAGGAAGCTGTGGTGAAATCCTGCTGCTGTCGTAAATAGTCTGCTCGCACACTTTTACAGAGCTGTTCCCTCTGCAGAGAAGCACTCTCTCTTATATCTTGGCAATCCACCCTTATAAAAGCAATCTGCAAAGATGCAAGCGCACCCGGCTTTTAAATAAGGAACGAGAGACGACGCTCTGATCTATTGTATGTTGGGTTGTATGTTGTATGTGTTCAGATGGTTTAAATAGGGTGCTTTACTCCGTGTTTGGAAACAGTTGTCCAGAAAGGGTGTGAGACTACTGGGAGGGGTAAAGAATGGTTTGCCCATGAGGAGTGCCCACCATCGCATGCCTAGGTGAGTGAGGTGTACTCTCAAACCAAAACAACAGGATGCAGTTCACAGAGGAGTGAGAAGAAGCCAAGAACAAAACTCCACAGTTAAAATAACAAGAATGTCTAAATCACTGTTCGGTTGCCAAGGTAATCATTGCATGCACAGCTACAGCCAGAGACACATGGCTTAGCATGTTGCACCACACGGTGCCATGCCATCCATCTCACGACTGCATGTCCACGTGTGTGTAGCCATGTCTGGTAATTGAATAGAATAGAATACTTTATTGTCATTGTCACATGTACAACGAAATGTCAAAGTGCTGACCAGCCAGTGCATTCCTACAATATAACTTAAAATGGTAATAAATAATATCTAAAAACTTTACACGGTAAATTGGGTGCCATGACTGCTAATTACCTCCTCCTACTTGTGTGGTAAGGTAAACGTTATGGATCAAATGAGAAACAGCGCACAGACACACACGCTACAAAAGCCAATGAGGAAACAAAACACGAGCCATTATTTGATAATTGTACGCAGGGGGAAAACAGCGAGTGCACACTATATTTGGTGCACATGTGCATATTATGCCCTTTCTTCATGTTACAGGTTAATCACTGCTGTTATTTAAGGTAACCCAAATGGCACATGACATTCTTCTTTGGTCGTTTGTGATATTAATGTACGTCAGACATAACTTATAATGTGGAAAATAATAATGGAGTCATCAAACACTCCAAATGTATAGTTTGTTGATATGTAGTTTTACAGCATATACTGTATAATAGGAACTTTCCTGGTAAAACTAAACCGGCAAGACTGTATTCATTTTTTCCATCCATTGATCCATCCATTGATCCATCTATCTTCTCCCGCTTATCTGGGGTCGGGTCGCGGGGGCAGCAGCTCCAGCAGGGGACCCCAAGCTTCCCTTACCCGAGCCACATTAGCAATTTCTGACTGGGGGATCCCGAGGAGTTTCCAGACCAGTGTGGAGATATAATCTCTCCACCTGGTCCTGGGTCTTCCCCGAGGCCTCCTCCCAGCTGGACGTGCCTGGAACACCTCCCAAGGGAGGTGCCCAGGGGGCATCCTTACCTGATGCCCGTGCCACCTCAACTGTCTCCTTTCGATGCAAAGGAGCAGCAGCTCTACTCCGAGTTCCACACGGATAGCTGAGCTTCTCACCCTTTCTCTAAGGGAGACGCCAGCCACCCTCCTGAGAAAACACATTTTGGCCGCTTGTACCCGTGATCTTGTTCTTTCAGTCATGATCCACCCTTCATGACCATAGGTGAGTGTAAGAACGTAAATTGCCCGGTAGATCAAGAGCTTTGACTTCCGGCTCAGCTCTCTTTTCGTCACAACAATTATTAATGTTAATTAATTTTGTATTACACATAATATTACAAGTGGTTGAGACGTACCTATTCTAGAGGATGTTATGTTCATTCAGTCATGTTATGAAGTACTGTACTATACACATTATAAAGTATTTGACAATGATTTATGTTGGATATCAGATCAGCGCATCCGTTTGGTAATACTGTACATGCAATTGGCTTCTTTTGCTTCTTAAGTACTGTAGTCTATAGTTTTGCCATAACTAATGACGCAACCCAAATAGTCAGATGACTATATACACTGCGCATAACACTACCATTTGAGTGACCCATTGCCTCTACCGTCAGATCTAGATGATATGCGGTCGTGACATTTCTTTGTGTAATTATTAACTCCCCATACAAATAAGTAATTCGTGGAGCTTTTCAAAAGGAAATGCCAAAAAACCTGCGAGACTTTCCGAGCACTAGCTTATATCATTCAGAGAGGGATGCGAACAGGCAATCAGACAGCTGCACACTGCCCCACTCCAAGTAATAAAAAGCATCTGAAAATGCAGACATTCAATTTACCATTAGCGCAGAGGCTAAGGATAGCTTCCCGCGAGACACAGATCGCTAGCTAGACTAATAAGAAATGGAAATGTAATCAGGTGTCAATAGGCTAGGTCGGCTGTGACCCTGGGAGAAAGACAACTTGACAGGAGACAGAGACTACTCTAAAATGTTAAGGAGTCACTTCCACAGTTTTCTTTTCCTTTTTTTTTCTATTTCCAGTATTTCTCCACCATTTTCCTTTGGTCTGATTCTCATTATTCTGTGCATAGGCTGCAGGCGCAACTGCAAGTCTGTGATGGGTCCAATTCAAGACAGCACACGGCCATTAAAAGGTATGGTCAGCTATCGCAAGCTAATTGCAATACAAATTCACCAAACATCTCCTCGCATTACGCTAGCATACCGCTCTCTGTGCGTGTTGAAAAAATAACCAGATACTTCTACACAACCCTGACTCCATAAAAAGGAACATAAACTATGCGGTAAACACCGCTCACAACAACAATTCCACTTGGCTTCACAATGCATTTCAATGTTTGGGGCGAAGCTTCTGATGGAGTTCGTTTGTATTTGAGCTCAACATTACCAAGCGCTGAATGAATAACCCTGCCTTTAAAAGGGGCAGGATAGTGGTTGGGGTGGTCACTGCCTACTTATTAACGGAGCCACATTGCACCAGCTTGTAATGTGGAGCTCTCACATGTTCAACGTGATGAAAGAAACACACAGATGACTGTATTCAAGCACTGCCTTGAGTCTCTTTAAGAATTAGGACACTGTTAAAAATTGTGCACAGTTAATCTGTATTAAACAATCCCCTGGCAACAGCCTTATTGCACTGTGCAAACGGTGAACAATTACATAAAAGATGATGCATACTGGATGCCTAATTGCTACAAACGCACATTCCTGTTTGTCAACGAGAATGAATAGGATCAACTCTGCACATTCAAACATCGAGGGAAATCAGACAACCGCTGCAATATCATGGCACAGCTACAAAACGCAGGCCATCAGTTAAAATGAACAAGACGGAAATAGGTAATGGTGGATCACTACCAACGGTAATAAATATTATGGGGCATAATATTTTCGTTGAAAATTATTTTAGCTGGCAGAAACTCTCATAAGGGAGTGGTACAAAAGTATGTGTCTACTTCCCTGAGGCTGAACACTGGCATTTTCTAACGTAGAATTTGGGATGGTTCCATAAACAAAGGAATTAATAAATATCCTGTTGCCTCAGATCCACGGACACAAACAGATAACAAACCACCTGCTCCACACAATTCTTTTAAAATTTAAGATAGGACAGTGTTTGGATAACATCAAGGAAACACGGTCCTTATGAACTTACAGTAAAATATGGACTGTGCTAGCCAGTTCATTGTGGGGAGTCAGAACTCTTGTTATGCAACCATCTGTGGTTTTACATGAGTCGGAGTGAGAATGGTGATGTGTGTGTGGGTCTTTGGTACCCTGTTCCCATAGTAACAGAGATAAAAACTTGGTCTGTGGGGTGAGGAGTGGGTTTGGGGCATTGTTGTGTGTGTGCGCGTGTGCATGCGTGGGAAGATGTGCACCTGAGAAAGCATTGCTGTAGTAGCGGGACAGTGTCTGCATGATGTCTTTTGAGTGCTGTGTCCAGGGTGCGATCTTTCGGTAAGTCTTGACCCGGTGGACGAGCTGGGAGCCCCCGTACTGCAGAGACAGTGTATCTCCATGGTCCTCATAAAGCTCTTCGAACAACCTGCCAACACAGAAACAAATACATATACGGGAGGTTAAGACAGCCATTGAAGAGAATTCAGGTAGAGTTCAACATATTTCACTTTGGAAGTGTGTACAAACAAGATCGTGTATGCTTCTACCTGCTCGTTTTTGGTTGAAACGAATATGTATATTGTGTTTAGGAAGCTAATCTGATGCTTTGAACCTAAACAGGGATTTTAGAAACGGTTGGCATTAAGCACATACACGCACACTATTCTAAGATGATCTCTGGGATTGGATTGGCATGAACTACAAACAGCTTGCTATGTGAATACTCTAGTTACCTAAACCACCCATCGGCTTATTCAACTGCCTGTTCTGTTTGTTGAAAATAATCAAATTCTTCTTTTTGCTAGCAGGCTGGACGCTTTTCCAGAGGGCTGCCTCAGTCAATGGACTAATTGCAGTTATTTGCCTCATCAATCTAAATCAAAGGACTTGCAAATTGAGTAAAGAGTTGTTGTATAATGACCATTCACTCCCCCCACACCAATTTATATATCGTTCTATGTGGTGATCAAACAAGAAAGTGGTCTTTGCAGAACCAGTGATTTCTTTTTTTACACGATTATTTCACAACTGTTATTATATACCTCGCCTCAATAGTGGTACGGCCTTGCATACACACAGTCAAATATACCTACCTGACACAATCTGTGTCGAACTGGAGCTTGGGTTTGTCAATCATGCCTAGAGCATAAAGCTGATAGGCCAACGCACACTTTCCCACCATGAACTGGGCGGTGTTGGTACGATCCAGGCAGTCCACACAATTGGTCCGCAGCACTCCAGTCTGAGCAAAAAAAAAAAACACAAAAAAAAAAAACAGGAATGTTAAACAGGAAAGAATTGGCGTACCCATGCTATTTTCCAATTTACTAACTATATTTGTACTTCCCAGAGCTGACCAACCTGCATGATACTGTAATAATTGTAAGGAGAGTACAAATGACACATTTATTTCCATGAATTTACCTACTATGGGTTTTCCAATCACTAGTTAAGTAGCATAACATCCTGGCAATTAACATTTCTGGAAAACAGCAGACGGAGGTCTCCCAGTAGGAGAGGACGCCCAACTCAAAATTAAAACATTTTAAATGCCTGCCCGTTTCTTAATATTGGTAATATATTGGCCATAGTTTGCAGCACAGTGACTGACATTCTTTTTTGCCTAGAAGGAGTTTCATCATGTCTTACTCTATAAATCAAAACAAGAAACTAGACTCCTGCAATGGGTGTCCTCAATTGTATTTATTTATAAAAATAATATAAAAAATGAACCCAGCTTTAACCATAGTGTATCTATGCTTCACATTAGAGTGGAGGAAAATATAGAAACAAAGCTAGCAGTAGACTGCTTTCTGCCTAACCAGCATACTGCAGACAGAGTTAGAATATGGCTAGTCTGTCTGCAAATATGCTAAGAAAAATAAAGTGTGAAAATAAAAATAGAGCAATATTACATAGTGGCAACAAAGACAAATTTCAGGAAGATATCAAATGCAGCTTTAAAGTAACAGTTTATTTGAAACACACCTGCACACGTCCACTGCCTGTAATGTGTCCACCAACATCTCTCCATCTGTTAAATCACAAGAAAATACGCTGAAAATGTTCTGAGCTAATGATAATAATACAATTAGTAACCAATATCAATATTATGAAAGTAAATGACTCTAGGGGAAAGAACACAGCATGATGATTACACAGATATACTGTAGATAAACAAACCACACTAATTTTGCCAAGTTAACAATCATGTTATTGGATATTAGTGTTAGTGGTGGCAGCATTGTGTTGTGACATTCAAATGATAGGAAAGAATAGTTCATTCAGCCCAGTGCAGGTCCACATATAGGCTTGCAAACGTATTAGTCTTTGCTCTTAACCTTGGAAAGAGAACAATACAACTAAAACACTTTTCTCTATTCATCACAATTCTATAATAGAATTGTTGCTAGACGAAAGAAAACTGAAATCACCACGTGAGGAAACTTGGAGGCCATTTAGAATGCTTGAAAGGAAGAAACATTCAAATAAAACTGATTGCTGAAAGAAAACATGTGGGTGCCTTGTTGATATCCTGGTAGTGGTAATGTCTGCGCGCACACACAAAAATCTCAGAAAACCTGCATGAGAAAAACATCCATACTTTAAGAGAATTCTGTAAAGTCCAAATTCTATGATTTTAAACCTTGAACGCAACTATTGGGCCAATGCACTGCAACAATCACTCTAATCACTATTGTTGACCACCCAACATTCATTTATGGCATTTATGGCATGATAGAACAAATAAAAACAGCTTGTTTGCATTCAGAGAGAGATCACGCTGGGTATTGCAACATTTAATACAGCAGTAACACATTCAGCCTGTATAGCTTAGTCACTGGGTTATGCAACTGACCGGTAATGTACGTGATTAAGCCATGTGGACAACACAAAAGCTGTGCACTACATACTATCAGTTAAGAAAGGCCACTGAGACGATTCCCATCAAACACTTATGTATATTTTTTTTTTTACCAGTACATTTAACATTTTAATTTCTCCCTTTGGCAATTACATTTAGATGTTTAAAGACATCCACCTCCAAAGCACAAGAAAGTCATGATAAATGTAGTAATCGACAAGTCTAATTTAGTTTATAGGACCATTTTCCGCACTGCAGCCCGCAGAGCTAGTTTTTTATTTTATATAAAAATATAAATTAATGAGAGAATGGGACTTACCGCTCATCTGGTCTGAGTGCATGACTGTAGAAATCTGCACGGTTAACAAAGAAACCTGTTCGCTTAACCACGTTGTCTGCTATCATGCTCAGACGGTCCAGGACATTGCATAATTTACTAAGACCAAATTAAAAAGGAAGAGAAACCAAGGTGTAAAAAAAATAAATGATTATAATAATTATTATATTATATTTGAATAGAAGAAGAGTATTACAGTCAAGACCTAGGAACAAATTATTTAGCTTATAATATGTACAGTATATAAAGCAATGAATTTGCATACGAGACCGTTAAACCTATGAAAAACTTGTAGAATGCATGTGCGCACTACAGCTCCAATTAGTTACACTATTATTTCCCCCCATGTTTTGAATAATGTTTATTATGATTATGATGCAAATAAAAGAAGGGGTTCTCAAGCCATGGACCACTGATCTAAATTCCCACTACTGCACATTACATGGTACCTCTTGGTGTAGCGGGCCATGTCCCAGGCTATGTAGTCGATGCAGTGCTCCGGAGGGAGAAACTGGTTCAGGTTCATTACAGCTGGGTAGAGCTCCTCACTAAGAATCTTTTCATGTTTACGCTTTTCCCGTTTCTGTAGAGCAAGCAAAGCGGAAAATAGTTGAGCAAAACATGTTAAACTAACTGCTAAAATACTGTATGTGAATGGATGGACCAGAGTTCTTTCAATCTGAAAAGTTTCCTGAAATCATCTGTCGACAATCAAATACAAAACTACATGATACATACAACATGTTGTGTATGTTTATGGTTTCACCAAGACCCGGGCTTCTCTACGACAAGAATAGAGCTAACCATGAGATGAGAGGTCTATTTTGAGACTACAGTTGACGCATTGATGAGTCACACAGTCCATCCGCAGGTCAGTGTTGTTGATGTTGATGCAGAAGTTCATCTTCATCACTGTTCATATCTTAACTAGCAGTGCCAAATATGTCTTAGATAACAGCTGCGAATTACTGTGTTCACAATATCTGATTAGGCCAAGATGGGACAGTCTCTTCACCAATCAATCATTTTGACACCTACCTTACCACAAATGTTTCAAAGTAAAGGGGGAAGGGGGGAGATACATACTGATTAAGAGTGGAGCTCACAAAACTACGATGTCTCAAGAGGCTGTAAAAACATTCAAGCATACTACGGGGAAATGTTGGCATTTAGTCACACCTTTTGTTTGCCAGAGGGCTTTAGGTAAACTTAACATATTCCTCAGCGGGCTTTCTTTGTGTCTAAATAAAGGGCTGGTGGAGTGATCATCAGCAGTGCCTCGCATAATTTAGCAGCACACATCCCCATACCAGCCATTCAGCACAATGAGTCCCTTTCAGCATGGAACAGGAACACGCGCGCACACACACACACACACACACGAACACATATTCATAAAAGATACTTTATATGACTAGCTCACGCAATGTTGAAATACAATCAAGGCACAAAGCAAAAAGGACTGCCCGTAGGAACACCCACAGTCTAAATGAGTAAGCTTTTGTTTAGGGGATATACAGTAGGCTGAGAGTATGAATGGGCTCATGTAGCAACTCATAACGCAACAAACCGAATTCTAAAAAAGGATAATAAAATAAGAATAATTAAAAAGCTATTTCAATTGTGTTTTAAATTGCCACATTATAGACTGGTGTTTGTCCACTTAGTGCCAACCGCAGCCGTGAGAACCGTCTGTCCAGTTCTCTGGGATAGTGGTGTGAAAAAGGAGACAAGGTCCCCTCCTCAATCCCCACCCCCCTTCCCCCCCAATCCCGGCTCCCCCGTACGTCTGTCTGTCTAGCCTAGTCACATGGCCCAAACCCAAGCCCCGCTGGGGTGAAGAAATATGTGTGTGTGATTGTGTGCGCGAGTGCGTGTGCGTGCGTGAGCACGCCCGCCCGCCCGTGTGTGTGTGTGTGAGAGATCTTTGTGAGTTTCAGTGTGCACGTGTGCGTGCATGGGAACATCTAGGTGGGGTTAAGGTAAGGTATTTGGGGCATCAATGTAAACATTACTACGGAGACATATAGCATAACGGATACATGCAATAAAAAGAACCTGATTGTGTGGGGAGCCTTCAATGAAGAGTATACAAAGAGAAATATGGAGAGAAAAATCTATACACAGTAGCATATTGGAACTCAGGTGACAAATGCGATGAGCTAGGCATATGATGCCAGTAAATATTGGAATAGACTAAGACTAGACTGCTGGAATAAAACACCAACACTATGCTTCATTTAATAAACTGAAACTGTAATTACATTATATAAAATATATAATGATAAAAAAATATGTAATTAGTACGTTTCATGAGTAAAGTGGTAAAAATAAATAGGCACCAACATAAAATTAGTTAAATATATACAGTACAGTAGACAGGATTAAGCCTCATGCTGTCCCGGGTGTACACACTTGGCGTGCGTGCGTGCGTGCGCGTGACAGAAGAGGTAACTATGGGGGGCCGTGTAGGCCATAATTCAAACTCACCTCTCATACATACCATTGAAAACATCTTACCTCTCACAAA
>JAOEGT010039886.1:0-23039 GCA_025447795.1 Speoplatyrhinus poulsoni | reverse complement strand
AGGTGTGTTGGAGCAGGGAGACATCTAAAACATGCAGGGCTGCGGCTCTCTAGGACCAGGGTTGCCTACCCCTGCTCCAGACTGTTCTGTTCTCAGTCCACATCTATTCACCCTGCCCATAGAGGCTAAACAAATCACAGCAACACCAAATGGTCACAAATTCGACTCCCACCAGCCAAGCCAATAGTCTCATCAGGGCTTAATCAATAGAAATACTCAACAGTGGGGTTGATGGAGCCAGCCCCCCCTGTATGTATGAATGACTGACAATTTTGAGTGTGACAGACACATCTAGGTAGCAATTAAATGGATTACAAAGCCTGAAGACTGGAAAGATTCTAAGATGAGATAAGACAGGAAGTGTCTGCATGTCAGTCTAGAGGCAATGTAGCATCCAATAGCATGTGACAATGGGGAAAAAGCCATCAGATAATAATTAGCTGAGTTGCACAATTATCTTACTAATGTAAATGACTAGTCAGCATTGGGAATGCACTACTTACATTGAGAACCAGTTGGCCTTCTGTCTGCTTGGGCAGACAAAATGCCCTGATGATCAGTGTTGGGACACTTGGATCTGGTTTCTCTATTTTCCATTCACAAACATTATTCTTGTTTTGTTTCAGGCACATTCCATTGATTTATGTAGTTTAAGTCTATCTCTTGATTTATTTATCCAATAATTCCCATATTTATAAGAAACACAGTCTCTGTTTTTACTGGGAGCTGGCTGAATCCTGTCTAATGTATTTGTACAGCTGTTATGTGTTGAGCAGGCCTTCAGTGAAAACACTGGTGCTCTGTGATTGACTGGCCTTGTAGGATGAGACCATCATTACATGATCTTAGCCATAGCCCATTCAGCCTATCCTAGCTGCAAGCACAACAAAGAGCCCCTATATGAACAGCAAATCCAGATGATTCATTTTTTTTTTAAATATTGTAGCATTGATTTAGTTGTACTCTGTAGAATATTGTTGAAAAGAGCTTCCTGGCATTTAGCTGTCAATATATATATATATGAAGCTCTTTGTTAAGAGACAGTATTCCACTCACTTAGTTTACTTTGGTTCATTAGCCAAACAGCACTAAGCTCATTTTGACTTATTGGAAAGGCTTGCCTTGCACTGTAAGCTTTACAGTGTGATAGAAACCAGAAAGGGAGAACCCACCATAAACTGGCATTCTGCCAAGTGGGGGCCACACCGATCAAAAGAGCATTGGTGGGGGGTTTCTTTTAGATCCAAAGCTGGCCTTTAGGCTAAGAAGCTAGCATGGGCACATCAACACTTTGCCATGCATAAAGCCTGTCCAGATGACAGACATTCAACACTAAATATTCCAGTTCAGTTTGTAATAATTTACCGAAGAAATCCTACCACACAATAATCTCATACTTTCACTCTCACACACAAAAATAGTGTAGAAAATGGATTACCATATACTGGGTTATGTCCATACTGTAGTTCAGATATTATATTTTAAGTAATCTTGCATGGGATTAGTAACTCAAATAAGCATTCCATCCAGGAGTATGTGTCTCGTATTCATTCATGGAACAGCTCTAGATAGCATCTCGTTACCAGCTCATTAGTGGCCTTACACTTTAACTTTAGATATATTCACAAATATTGATCTTGTGCCGAGAATTAGAAACTGAATTGTATTATAGATTTAAGAGATTCTTTCTGCATGTTTAAGGATGCCATGTCCTTATTTTAGACATCATATTTATATTATCTTCAGAGATGCGCTCTGTGTTGATAGGGTGACTCAGTAGCCATACTCTCCTGCCAGGAATATATTGGCCGAGATGTAAAGCCAAATTTGTGTGTCGTGTTCACTGTATAATTCATGAACCGTACTGAAGCTGCAAGTTCAGACCCGTACTGAGGGATGGATGGCGTTCAGTTTGAAAAATGATGATCAAGCCGAGCCAGGAAACCATGCCGTTTAACCCCCACGCTGCAGTTGAGAGCTATCTGGAACAGTCCAGACATTAACACTCCCACTCTCTCTGTCTTTGGCCACACATCAGATGTTTGGATGGAGGTTCCTCCTTTCATCTAACAATACAGACATCTGGAACATTCTCTTCCACCGTTCCAGCCTAGAGTTTCTGTGTGACAGTACATGGGGCCTGCCCAGGGGAGTGGCAGGCCCCAGTGGTAGAGTATTCTTCCCTTTCTGCTGCAGTTTGGCAAGCAGGTTCCAGCAGCTCCTTAGGCTCTCAGTGACCACGGCCTACAGCCAGCATTGTTGTTCGTTCCCTTCAGCATTACACGGGAGGGGGGAGCTGCCTGGCAAGGCCCAGCTCTGGGCCATTAACAGCCCTCCTCCTTTGGCTAATGCTTGTGCACCGCTGCATTGTTTGTCTGCAGTCAGGTGAAAGCCTCAGCCAAAGAAGCCAAAGAGGAAATATAGCCGAGGGTTTGTGTGGATTCGGGTGGGAGATGAATTGTGATAATAGCACTGCCTCGCCAGTCGATGGGAGCGAAGGCCCTCCAGCAGACCGTCAATATTTGCCTGCGCCAGGACACATTAAATAGGTCTCATCACGGTTGTGCTGATATATGGAGGATGCCATGTTATTATGGTCCATTTGGCAACAGCTGAGTGTTTGGGGAGGAAACGTAACGCTCGGCCATACCGCATCACAGCGAATTGGCCGGGAAATGAAAAGGCAGTGGAGACACTATACTCAGCAGCGCACACGGGGCATATTGGATTCCTTACAGTCTGTATGTTGAAGGGCTAGTTTCCACCGCTGGCTGAGGCCTGGCGGTCACGCTATCTACCGACTGAGAGAATAAGAGAAACAGCTGGATGTCCTGCGTACTGTGTCAGACTGTGTTTCTCCCGGCATGTGCTTGTGTATTTTTTCTGAGCTTGTACGTTGGGTGTGTATGGTATACGAGCGCACATGCCCCAGTTCATATTGAGCCCCGGCGGGAGCCTCCTCTCAGAAGGGCTTGGCACTGCATGCCTTACATGGAGCAGAATAGACTGGTTAACGCCAGTCCCTTGGTCTTGGTTAGTCATGGAAGGCTGCTTCAGATGCTTCCCTGGAAGTCTGTTGGGCAGAAAACCAGCGGATTGTATGTAAGGGGGACGCTGCCATCTGGAAGCCATTCAGCCGTGGACTGCGTTGTATTAGACCGCACCAAACACCCCTGGACGGTGACCTTTGCAATGAAGGAATAAGCATGTTTACCCAAAACATCATTATCGTCTCATTTCTAATGGCCATCCTTTTGCCATTTCAAAGCATAGATGTTCATTGTTACATTAAGTGACGTGTGTTTTTGAAGTAGCCCGTTCAGAGTCTTTAGGGAGCGTTCTGCTGAGACAAAAAGAATATCAGTCTCAAGGGTATGCAGCATGTTTGAGACACACCGAGGGATTTTGTCATTGACTAATGATCTTGTGGGAAACTAAACCTCCCTTCATTTTCTAATTTGACCACGACGGGCCACATTTTGATGCTGTCCAAAGCCGACTGTCATTTAGCTATGGCAAGCTGTGTTGCAGCGGGCTGGCAGCTGTCTGTGTACAGTGACAGGGTCCCAGACTGCATTTAGAGGCCTCCTCCCCTGCCTCCCATGTGGCATTGGAAGTGGTTTATAGCCATAACACACTGGCTTTCTAGCAGATCCAGCCAGGAAGCCACAAATTGCCTGTTGAGGAAAAAAATGCTCGGTGCCAAGTGGATTGGAGATGAATGGTGTAGAATGATAGGATTAGCTCCCCTCCTCGGTGGGCTAATTCCAAGGTTGCTAGGAGCATTAGTTTCCATTCATTTTGCCTTGTTACCAAAATGCATTTGCACATAGCGGATGGTGACACAGCAGTATATGCACCCCCGCTTTTGAACATGACAACTGATAGCCGGATAATCTGTTGACCTGTTTAACTTGACAAACACATCCTGTATGTGTTGGACAAGGGGAGCCTGTTCCCTTGATGTTTGTACAATAGAAAATACACTGGGGGTAGAGTTGATAAGTTGACACTCTGGCCCCGTAAGACATCGTATACTGCTATGGCTGGCAGCACTTTCCCTCTGTCGTAAATGACAGTGTCTAAATACTGTAGGTCTTCTGATCTGATCTTTTGAGCCGTAGACTGTTGTATTTATTTAATGCACTACCGGCTCTGTCACTATTTATGTTTAAAAATGCACCCATGTAAAACAATGACGTTTTACTCCCACCCCGTTCTATTTCCCTATGATAACTCCTGATTAATTCATTTTAATTTATGTGTTGAGAAGCAGACTTTTCTTCTATTCCTGTAACGCCCTTATTGTAAATTATTATCCTTGAATGCGAGTTACTTCAGATTTAACTATGTAATGGTTGAGAGGAGTGGAAGGCCTTATTGTACAGATAATTGGCTTCTGATTGCAGCAAAGTAAACGTCGTTAATTGAGACAGCAGAGTGAGAGTTTTATTGCTGATCTCCTTGCAGTACTGAGTGGGTCCATATGTGTACATCACCCAATATATCATTGAACTTTCTCTAAATGTCCCTGTGACTGCATTTACAGCATGTATTTACTTATTTCCCAGAAGGATGTTCTTAGAACCTGCCTGATTTGTATCTGGCAGAACAGTTCAGCAGCTTAATGTTGCAAATATAAGGCAGAGAACATATTTGCTTAGATGATGTGTCACATAAACATCTTTGTTTTTCACAGAAGCAGCTGGCTTGTTTTTTCACTTGCATTTAATGGTGTGCGTGTTCGTAGTAAAACATATCTTAATGTTCGCCTGTTTGCTAACAGGCAGGTGGTGTGTTTGTATTCTTAAAACCCATCTTGGCTAGCGTCTCTGTGTTCTATTTTTGCACCATTCATAGTCCCCACGTTGCCTTCTATTGCTAGAAGGCCTTTTATTCTGCCATTTGAGGGGCTGTGCTGTAGTTTTCCATCTGATTGAAGATCTGAGTCCAAACGAGCATAGCTCTAATGAGGAAATAATCTGAGCCTGTGAGCACAAGTGGTGCTGACAAGATATCATCCACCCATCATTGTGCACCGCATGTGATAACTACTCGGGCGCTCTCTGTGGCCATTCTGCCAGGCAGTGCCCACGGTTCCGCATACCTGCGTGCATCGCAAAAGGTTAATTAGAGTGAAGCTTTAAAAAGGTCACGCTGCCACTTAAATTTGTCATTGCTATTTATCTGATTTGAAAACACGGGCAACGCTAGGGCCAATTAGCACCAATTACACTGATAGTGGTTGTGTGCCACCTAGCCCAAGCTAACGACCACCCAAGGCCCAATTACTCCAGCGGCCTAGTTTAGGGGGGAGGCCACAAGCAAGAGGAGGGGCGTTAGTGACCAGGCCTGCATGCCCTGCATCCCTTTCCCTTGACATTTGGTTCAGGCGAATAATCCACAACTCGGATTATGTGGGGTGAGATATTAGGATATGTAAAATGTGACATTTCCACACACCTCGAGAGGGGTAATCACAGCTGAGGGGGGATTGAAGAGCTAACCGCCAGAGTGTCTACGCAGTGCGGGCTGATGCTAGCTAGCTGTGCTCTTGATTACAACCACCGGGAGTCCGTAGCCATCATCAGGCAGGCCGACAGGCTGTCTTCTACAAAGGCTTCTCCAGCAACTGGAGATGTTCTCTGGAGGAAAAAAGGGAAACGACCCCCAGTCTTGGATGAATACACTGACAATAATAGAGGCTCTTTGAATAAGTTAAGCACTAAAGAGCAATCAAGTCGTCTGAGACTAACAGGCTGCACAGTTGGATGGTTTTTATTTTACCTTGCTCATTGGTACCGCTGTACTGTATAACTGGCTGTGAAGGGATGATAACAGTCCTGTGAATTTCCATGAGGTTCATATCCCTCGGTGGTACCTTCTGAGAATACAATAGACAGCTCCCGCCCAGCTGGGGGACTGTCAGAGGAAGTTGTTGATTAAACAGATGGTCTTCCCTGCCTTATGCTACGAGACACAATACGCGTGCATTAAACACAGAGTACCTGCAGAACAGCATAACTGTGTGAACTTGTCTCCATCGCAGTTTTCCTTTTATCAGCCTCGCAATGGGAACCGGTGCGGTAGTGAGAGAATATTTCCCTTTCCTTTCTTAACACAGGATTCCCACAGGCTCGAGAGAATAAGGACAGGCAGAAAGACATGGGATGGACCCAGGGAACTGACAGTTAATGTAGTTTTAGCTACAGTACGTCATACTATCTATTGCTACAGCAAACTACTCTACTGTAAGCCACTCACATCCAATATGAATTTGAAAGGTCTCTCACTCACTCAATGGTTTGTGAATCAGGAGCCACATTAAGACACATAAATCAGCCACATAAAGACAGCAACATCTTCTTTGTTTTGAATCCTGCCTCACACCTAAAACCCTTAGTTCACTATGAGTCCTGATCCAGTATATGGCTTCTCCACGCTGCAGCCGTCCACATAGAGTTAAGCATATTGCTGAGGCCAGGCAGCAGACTTGCTGAGGAGCAGTGCTTGTTTACATCATGATGGATAATTAACAGGCAGGATCAGTCCAGCATGACATGCGTGTGTATCTGTGTGTCACCGAAGCCGGACAGAGCTGTCACACACTCACACAGCCATCTTATTGATGCACCGCTGTCCTCTGTGGGTCTGACACGTGCCTCTCCAGTACATGCACTCATTCATGTAGTCTAGTTGGGTCTGTCCAAACAGAGGACTGTAATTGGATAACACGTTTTAACTGTTTCATGCAACGTCATTGAGCGGACCGGCTCTAGCTCCTCATCTACCTCCCACCTATCCACATATCTTGGTGACACTCATTTACACGTCGGTTTTTATACGCATGGCGACGTTTGCAATCTAACACTCACAGATGGATATTTTAATTATTATCGAATTAATAGTAATGAGAGCGCTGAATCTGTACGTTCATTCTAATGGACTTAATTAAAGTTACAAAGAGCGTGGTGTTTAATGTGACTGCATCAACGAATAAGATGCTTCACAAGTTGTGGATCAGAAGAGGAATGGGATGGAGAAGCAAACTGTCATTAAGGCTCTCTAGTTGATATATCCACTAATCCTGTGTGGGATCTAGCTAGTGGGCTTACACTTCTTCACTCAGCTTAAATGTCTCATGTTATGAAGCCAGGTGGTGCACCCAGACTCGACCTTACCAAGGCCACGTCCATGAAACTGGAATTTCCCGGTCGATCACAGTGCTCTATTTCAACAGGCATGCACCCAATTATCTTTCAGTCATGGCCGCCAGCCCCTTGTCGTACAGATGTGGTTGATGGGGGTACAAGGTCTCGGCCTAGGTTTGGCACACAGGAGACCTTTATGTTGACTCTGTAGGATACACATACACAACATGCTTCCCGGTTGGGAAGTCA
This sequence comes from Speoplatyrhinus poulsoni, assembly GCA_025447795.1. Lineage (NCBI taxonomy): Eukaryota > Metazoa > Chordata > Actinopteri > Percopsiformes > Amblyopsidae > Speoplatyrhinus > Speoplatyrhinus poulsoni. Next base: position 15,639 of record JAOEGT010039886.1, on the reverse strand, counting down.
GATTGTGTTGTATTACTGATTAAGTTATTTGAATGTCAGTGCTAGACAAATAAATCTGTTATTTATACATGCTGCAAGTGATGTGTCAAGTACCTTAAGCAAGTGGCCACAACAAGGAAGAAACCCATTTGTGGCACAGTAAGGTATGCAGATTGGTTTCTTGTCATGCTGCTAAAGGGCTTGTTGAATATTACACCTCCTCCACAGTCACCATTTCTCCATATGCTATTCGTTTGTGCAGAATATATGGATAGAAACAGCGAGCTCAGCTCAATTAGATTTCTCTGACAATCCCCAGAGATATCAGATTCTTGCCACTTTTAATAACAGGCAGGTAATTATACCTTTTTTTTTTTGTGCGCAATTTTTCTAAAATGGTTTATCCTGTGTATCCATGTTGAGTGAAACGCAGAGCTGAAGAAATCTTCTGCTGCCATTTTGTTGGTGTTGACTGATGAAGGAATTAACTAATATAAGAAGGGCTACAGGAAAATAAAGCTCCCCTTTGTTCCTATATGTGCCCTTTATAAAGTGAGTAGGTGAAGTTTTTATTTTGTAATATCACTGTAAACTACTTACAATCTTGTTACATGGACTTATATCTACAGCTGACATGTTCAATGCAAAAACTTTTTTGTATTTCACATGAATAAACTTCCTGATAACATTTATCAGGCCATTTACGTAAACAATATCTTAACTTTTTCTCCTTTAACTTATTTCATATTAGCATAATTCTGCATTTATTATGCACATTTGTCTCTGTGTTTGTTTATTTGTTTATTATCAAGAATAATAAAGATTTCAATGTGAGATTTTGCACACTTTAGAAGAATTGAGAGAATTGGTTTGACCCATAGGCCAAATCGGTGCGGGCAGATCCATAGAGTAGCTAATTAACTGTACTTTTATACAGTTGTATATACAATAATGCACCTTATCGTCAGATCAAACCAACAGTTCCCTAGGCTCAGGGTGAATAATTGTACATATTGGCACCCACGCCATGTTTACACTCACATAATTCTTCGATCACAGCCCTATTACCCCACACATCCAGCCAGTTTAGTGGCGTTATTATCCTCCGAGGTATCTGCTGATGAGGGCACACACACCTTGCCTGGCCTAAGCTGATTGACTCACAATTTAATAACAGGCTCAAGCAGGGCCTAGAGTAGAAGGCAACACTGGTTTATGAGGAGATATATTAGCTCTCTCAGCCTTCCCTGCAGGGTTGTGTTGATGCTGGAGATTGCAAGAAAGAGATTGCTTGAGGATTCCGTTTATTACAGAGAATTAGTTCAGGTTCACGTTCTGGATATTTGTCTTTTAAACAATCCTGTTGTTTCTCACTAGTGTGGCTAATGATTTTAAGTCCATATTTTCTAGGTGGTTTAATTTTCAATTGCATTTAGCTGGAGTATAGGGTAGCTGATCTTTAATGTGCAGCAAGTCCTTGAGTTACACCCCCAGTCCCCACACTCTCCTCTGTTCCAAGTTAATTAAGAATTAAACGACATGTTACCATTAAATCACACTACAGTGCCGCACGTATTATTCATATAATAAGTGTCTGCTGTAATTTAGTAGGTTAAACCTTTGTTGCATTGTCAACCAGTGACCTTGATGCATAAATGTCACACTTGTCTATTGTGAATGAGCCAGCAGCTGTCAAAGTCTTGGATTTAAATTTAAATCGGCTTTGACCTTCAGTCTTTTTTTATTTTGCATAGAGGCGAATCCTGAAAAACCAAATGATGTAGTCCTCATACAGTATGCTGAGTGAACGAATAAAGGTGAATCCAGTTTCATGGTGTGACTTTGTCAAACAGCTAGAAATGCCAGGTAACCTCTAAATCTCCTCTGGCTCAACATGGACTGTCACATCCGTAAACCCTTGGCAGTGACTACTTCATGAAATAAAATCTAGTGTGTCTCTGTGCTTCCCCATACAAATCTTCAGAATAGATAGTTGAGAAAAGTATACCGTACGTAATAATTTACTTATTTATGTCATAATAACTGCAGTGAATTATTTAGAGTGTTTTATTTTTCACTACACTGTATACTGTATGCACCGGTGTGTACTCTAACTACCACTAAATGCCTATGTGCATGTGTACCGTTATATACCCTAATCACTTTTTATCAACAAATCACTTTTGGGCACGACCTCGACTGTCTCAGAGATACAGTGGGATATAATATCCGTAAAGTTAATAATTAACTTTTGAGGTGGCGGCGCGGCGGATTGTCATTTTAAATCAGGTTTCACAAGCTTTTACTGTAGCCTACCAGACCATACCAGACAGAGAATGCTTATGTTTATTGGACATAACCTAAAGTTGGTATTCTTTTTTAAACTATGTAAGAAAATGCAGAAATTACATGCATATCATATTCACCACAGATGTTGTCTTAATTTATAAATAGAGTAGGCTAGGTTCATTAAGAGACTGTTAATACATCTATATTTTGGTCAATCTACATGGTTGTTAACTGCTCTGTTCTCATGGTTTCAAAACCAGACGCAAAGCTTCTGTGACTGCAGTATATTTGCCTTTCACATGAGAGGCGGGTAAGATGGAGAGTGGGATGCCAATTCCCATGTGGAAAAGCCCTCTACCATGTCAGATTGTCCTACTACCATAGCAAAAAATTATAGTTAAAATAATAATAAAAATAGCCCAATGAGAGAAAAAATAGTGAACCCCGTGTATAGAGCGCACCCGAGTATTAGCTGCCGACAGTTTGCAAAATCAATGTATTAACCGCGGTCAATAGCCAGGAAATGACGGTATATGTTGATATTGTGGCATTATCCACATAAGGATAATGTGCTGCTTAGCCCTTCCTGGTCTGGACAGCATTGGGCTTGGAGCAGTGCCAATAGACACCAATCCATTTGAAAAATGTACAGAGCACTTCATCTGATAATTTCCTTACAGGAAGTCTCCTTTTTATCTGGACTCAGCACAAAACAAAGTCAGCCAGCAATTAGAAAAAAACAAGCAAGCTTATTCCCCATTCACTGACAAAGGCGAGAGGCCCTGTTATGAAATTGGAGTGAAGCGATTTGAGATGAGTGCGCATAGATCAAGCTGGGCTTCATCATTGGCGTCATAGCTCTAGATTTATAAAGAGAGGAATAATTGGCACCCCACCCGAGTGCAGCACCGCAAGGGCTCTCGGCCTCTTCAGAGAGGGGATGAGCTGTGAAATACAGTGTGTGTGTGTGTGCTGCGTATGGTCCCATGCAGTACAGTAATGATCAGCTATGTACGCTGTGGTACTTGGCTTTATCGATCTTGACTATTTGCTTTACTTACTGAAATACCTTAAAATGTCTTATCTTGACAGAAGGTTTAAAATAGGTGCAGTTCCCAGCCTTTAGTCCATGTTTTTAACTGGATGCATCCTGTCACCTATCAATATTATTAAATTATTATTATTATATTAAACACATTGAATGCAAATCATTATGTAAATTAGTAGTTAGTAAGTAGCTTTGCCCCATTGTTATTGTGTTTGCTTATTCTTGCTCAGTTGCTATGATACAATGCAAGTTGTTGTTTTGATTACATTATCGCAATTTATATCCTCACAATGTTCCTTAATTTAATCAATTACATTACTCCTATAATATGAAACATTGGATTTGCTGGGTAAAAGTGCTTACAATATATTTGGTGAGCTAATGACTAGCCAGTTTTAGTAGCTAATTAATACTTTATCAATATTCATGATGAATTCCACATTTAGAAAACTGTAATAGGCTTTATTATCCCCTGGCCATTTCACAAACTTGTCTATACACAGTAACCCAGTTACTCCAGCTGCTGAATATGTGCTATAAAATCCACATTGTCGTCTTCAGTGGTCCATTTGTGGGCTTGGCAGAAGGCAAATCAGGCATTCATAGGCATCAAGCACGTGACAGCGCCGCGTCATGCCGGCACTTAGGCAGCGCGGGAGATGGAATGGGCCTGCAGCGCGCTAACATCATTCACGGGAGCTGCCTGGTGATTTCCCCAGTCTCCTTCCTGTTTCCCCTCAGCCAGATGCTCCCCGGACTCCCAATCAATCAGCTACTGCGGCTATCCTCCCTGACCTTGAGTGGCGGCTCTCCTCTCCTCCGTTTGGGATGTTGGTGGGCTTTATATCCCCCCTCATTCCTCTTCATTTAGAGATGCACCTGTGCACAGGCCCAGATTGGCCCGTTCCCCCCTGTCTGCTCGGGGAATTCTGGGACTGGATTTTGAAGAAGCGCTCACATCCGTGGCCAATCATTGGCTGCCGCTGTATGAAGGCAGCTCTTGCGGGGAGTGAAGCGAACTGGAAGTAGAAGCCACATCTCTGTTCATGGAGAAACAGTGTAGGGTGAAACTTTCCACTCCGCTCTGTGTTTACCTACAAGCTACACGTTGTGTTATCGTCTTGGCGTGCCGTGCTGACGTCATAGTGTTACTATGCAGCAGAGAGAACATGTGACGCCCTACTGGAGGAGCGGTGGCTGTATAGCTGATATAGCAATGTGCCATCTGGATTAATTGCTCCCACTCTGTGGAGGTGTGTTTTTGTGTTTGTGCTGTTGGAGGGGAGGGGGCGAGGGTCCTGCTGTTCCGCATGGCCACACAGACACGTGCTGCATGGCCCCGGCCCAGGTGGCAGGCTTGGCTCTGCTCTTGGCCCCAGCGCGACAGCCAAGGCGGCCAAGAGAGGAGGACCCGGAGAGAGGGGTCACCTTCATGGGGAAACAGCTCCGGCGGGTCCTACAGGCAGCACGGTCTATTAAACACTTTAATGATAACGTCTGTCTCGCCACTGCACAACACGGACCCTGCACCTCCGTAACATTGTACGTGTACTGTACTGTAGGCCCGGGGGGAGCGCATGCGTGTTTATTGTGTGTGTGTAATGAATGCAGCACGTGTTTGGTTTCTGCTGCTGCATGCTGCACAGGCCAGCGCCAGTTTGTGTCTGTGGAGGGATTCAGTTAGGGCCTGGATGGATGGAGGAATAAAGCTTGCTTGGGGTTTACAGGGGGATATGTCGGAGAGAATCCTTCAGCCAGCTTTTACACTCAACAAATCCACTAACATCCCAGTGTTTCAAAACACTACTTGCACAGTGGCATGCTTTACAATACATGCAGACCTAGAATTATGGAAGAATGTCAGGAGTACAACTCAGATATGGCAAAAGCCAACAAACGCCCTCTGTGTATCCATCCCTTGTATCTGTGTGCCTGGCATGGATGAATGCAGGAAGTGCTCTGTCAGGTGCCTCCTGCTCCCCCTAGAGGTTCAGAGGTGTAATGACGAGGTCCATGTGGCTGCTGCTGGGCAGGGCCACGTAGGCTCCACTGTGTGTGTGGGGAATGGAAATGGGGGGTGAGGGGATCCGAAGGGGTCTCCCACCGTGTCCTCCCAGCGACGCGTTCCATCATAATCACCTCCATGCTGCCTTTACATCTGCCGAGCACCGGCAGCGCGCGTCCCCCCGGCTTTGGGTACACGGCGAACTGCCATCACGTGACGCGGGCTATATGGCCGCGTTTGTCTAATCACCGCCTTAAAGAGCCGCTTTGTATTCACGCTGTAATTAATGCACATCATAGCAGATGATTCCTCAGGACGAGCAGCAGTCCTCTGTGGCTGCGTGAGCTCCAAAACAAGCAAGGGCTAAGAGCTCATCAGAGCAGAACGCACCAAGCGGAATTGTGCATACATGCTGTCGACTTGCGCGCGTCTTGTATGCGAAGACAAAGAGATATAAAGACCCTTTGTTTTTGCCGTAGGTGTGAATATCATTAGCTTTGCCGCGAGTGCACTAAATGCACGTCGGAGCAGCAACCTGCACCCAGGAGACAATAAAACACATATGGAAACGAGCCGACAGCATGACTAATAGCTAGCGGTTTGAACTGCGCACCCATCTCGGCGAAATGCCTGTGCTCTCAAAGTGAGCCATTATACGATTATCAATGAGCCTGCTTCTGCTCTGATCTCTCTTTTTAAACGCGGCGGAGGTTTTCCCTCCAAAAACAGAAGAGGGGGAGGGGGGTGTGGCGGAGCACACCTTAGAGGAGTAGACGCTGTCCTCGGTTAGGCCCAATGAATGTGGATAAAAGGCAATACAAAGGAAGCTGTCGGTGCGTATCCCTACTGTCCCTAATCCCTCCTCTACTGAGTATGGCCAGGCGTAGAGGCAGCAGAGCTCAGGATCAAAGTGTGAGCGAATGGCCCCCAGGCCCACAGAGGGAGCACTGACCTCCTCAGAGTCTGCTTTGTCCTTGGAACCAAAGTCCCATAAAGGACTAGGTCTGTTCCCGCCACACTTACATTCTGTGTTGTGTGTGTGCCTTGGTCTACTTTTGCCCTGGCACTGCGACATCGCTTTGTGGATGTTATCTAAGACAGATTCCGCTTTCAGAAAGTTAAATGCATTTATATGACTTAGTTATATAGTCTCTTGTGTGTGTGTGTGTGTGTAGGTGTGTTTTTGTGTGTGTGTGTGTGTGTGTGTGTGTGTGTGTGTGTGTGTGTAGATGCACGAACATTTATATTCAAGCCCACAGTACTCAATTCTGAAACCCTTATTACTTAAAGTACCGCCACACCACCAGTATATATAAATTGAAAAATAGTATTTGTTCATGCTAATACGACACAGGCCTTGACCTCTCATCTGCTTACAGTTAATTACTGCTGGTTGCTCCTGCAGTACCTCTGGGCAAGCCCAGATTTATGGCTTTAACAGTGAAGGCACACTACTGCAACTTTTGAAGCCCACATAGGAATGCATTTGGGTTTGGCTGCACATATTCTAAGTTTAATGCCAATCAACCAGCACCACACTGCAAGACTAAGTAAGAGACTTAGCAGCTGCAGATTTTCATTGTACGTGACGCACGCACAACTGCCGCGTGACATGTGAATTAAGATTGTTGTGTTTAGATTACACATGAAGAATGTTTACTGGTCCTAGTTAGCATATCTGGCATGTATGTAGTAAGTTGTAGTTCTGAATATGATCATGGCCTAATGATCTTTGTTTTGTTTATAGTGTTATAATGCCCTGTTTGATAGGTTTAGAGAATCTAGGGTAATGTACAGTAATCAAATGACAGGACTGCACAATTTATATCATCACATATACTGTACAGTATATCATATCACCCAACCATACTACAGTAAATGTGCCACAATTACTGTTTACTTGGTGAACCCTAAGAACACAGATTAATTAGCACAGGTGTGTGGCGATACAACTGATTAACTAGTCATATAGTCATTTTATTTAAACCTTTGGAAGAGTACCGTATAACATAGTATTCTCTATATTCCTGAGCTCTCACATTTTTTATATACGGGTGACACAGTTTGTAAGATATGACTGTCACCACACAATAAGTCAACCTTCAAAGGTTGTGTCCAATTGAAACAGTGGCAATGGCCCTGGGCCTGTGGAGAGGCCAGCACTACTGGGAACTAGGCGCTCACATCCAGAGCTATCGCTGTCATTGTGGACTAGCATCCTCTGGCAGCTCCCTCTCTGTCCTGGGTGATCCCTGGGCCTCGGCTAAGAATAGCATTTAGATGTGCTGTAGCTATATCCAGCCCACGGCTGTACTGCTGACCAGGTACTAATGACCCTCCGCTGTGTTATCTTGTCCTACTGACTCCTGAGGACCTCGTGCAGCATAGCTCTCTCTCTCTCTGTCTCTGTCTCTATCTCTCTCACTCTCTCACTCTCTATCTCTCTCTCTCTCTCTCTCTCTCTCTCTCTCTCTCTCTCTCTCACTATATATATATATATTTGTATATATACTCTGTATATATAGCTCTACATATCACTCTCTACCTCTCTCTCTCTCTCTCTCTCTCTCTCTCTCTCTCTCTGGCACCGTACCAAACAATATGTATGCTCACTACAGCTCAAGTCTAATTTTGATCGTCTGAATTATTGAAGGTGTCAAAGGGGTGGTTAGATTATCGTCCAGCTATTGCAATCTTACTTTGATGGAGCCTCAATGGTATAGTAAGACATTTATCAAGCAGGTTAGCTAGCTAGCATTGTTCTGGATATAAATTGAGAGACTAGAAATGCTTCTGTATTGCATTCTCAATAGAGCTTGCAGTACTGTAGCTGTGAATAGAAACTCTGCATTACACGTGTAATACAACGACAACACATGGTGTGAAATTCCCTCACCTCATGATTCTGAGTGGTGTTCTGACTGTGAAAAGCTTTAGTCCCTTTTGATATTGGGTTTTTGAACTCCTGAAGGACTTCTTCAAATGAAAACATGTTTAATTAGCTGCTTTACAGTGGAAGGGCAACGCAGACTGCCTTCGACTGGAGACCCTTTATCCTATTCCTGATTGAATATAAAATTGAAGCTATACTGTAGATGGAAATGGCGGTGTTGTCACATTAAACAGGCTTTGCAATTACTTGTTTTACTATTCATTTAGATCAGTCACTTGGGAATAATCTGCTTTTGCTGTAGATTTATCATGAATTATGTTTTAGGATAACTGATAATTCTAACATCCTGCCCCTCACCCGCCAGTATCAACACTGCATATTTAAGATCGCAGATATATTCTTAGTGATATAAACTCTACCTTCTGTGTGAGGTTATGTCGGCTAATGCTTTTACTTTGACTTCATTTTACCTGAAGCCTTTCTAAGTCTTTCTGAGTGTAACAAACCTTGAAACTGCAGTTTGATGCTTCCAGACAGGATATTCTCACTCAATCCTTTGATACTTTTCTTAATTCTCACCTGTAGTTTAGACCTCCAGTATGCAAATTAACTGTAATTCCTTCAGACCAAATGTGCAGACATGTTCTGCATTTCTTAAAAGCAGCTGTTGCACTTATCACAAGCTTCACAAGCAGGTTTAATTATGCTGATCAACTTTTGTTTTTGTGTTTTTTTAGCGTTAAAATTCAAGGTCTTTCTGTGACATCTCCTCAAATACATTTTCCCTCCCTTATTTCTTTTTTTTTTTTTCACCGTACTGCTTTATGTTTCCCTCTTAGGCTTGAATGAAAATGCATTCTTCCATTTATAATGCCAAGACTCTCATGTTAAATACTATAAAGCATCTAATAAGACCATTATCATTGTCAGGCTAGGGATCTTAATCACTGCAAAGTTCAAAGCTTTAAAGGAAGCGGGCATCGGTTGGTTTATGGAGGTTCTTGAGCAGAAATGGGAGACCGTGGGTCCATTACCCTCACTGTCAATGTGATGCCTTCCCGCCGCTACATTCAGATCAGCACAATAGCCTTCATTTCAGCTCCCATCACATCAGCATACGTATCAATAGGTTTCATTTGAAAAACAGAACATATCTGTCATTACAGGCTTTCTAACTACGCAAAAGCAGCGCACTGCAACCGTACAGTATATGTGCACGTGAATATATTTGCCGTGTCCGTCTTCTCTTCCTGACACGTTTCCTCAGTAATCTGCAGGTCACGTAAAGGTCAGCTTGTTCGTGTCTTGTAATGTCTCGGTGGTCAGTCACATGTTTTCAGGTGGTACGTGGCCCTCATACATAAGAGTATCAAGAGTCTTCTAGATGTGCCATAGGTGCTGCAGAGTGTTGTCATTGCTGTGCATCGCTCAAACGCCCTCTCTTTAACACAGCAAATCAGTGTGAACACCTGACCACTGTGGAGGATCACAGGGGAGTAGCCTTCAGGCTATCGAAGGCTTTTCAAACACGTGTGGCTAATTCACTTAGATACACGTTACAGTAGACTGCTATTACATTACTATTGCATCTGCTACTATTAGCTATAATTCTAAAATGTGCCCTCCTGTCTTAGTCAAATGTTTTATATTAATGTGTCTTCATATTTGTGTATGTACAGTGTAAGATGCCCTTGAGCATGTTGAAAAGCGTCAAAACCTCAAATATAATGTATTATTTTTAGTAGTAGTAACAATTATGTGGGTTTTACTATAATGCAGTTTATTCAGAAACTTCTTTGACCTTCCAAAGTACCAACACGTATAACATGAGCCAAATATACTGTAAGAGATATAAAAGTTAAAATAAGAGTATAAAAGGGTAACTTGCTGTTGGTCACCTATGTGGCTGGTGACCGACCAAAGGGGTCGGTCCTCACCCGTACTGTATCTGTAGCGTATGTAGCCTTATCATTTACACCTTTTCCTCAGCCCGTTTTCAGCACCAGTCACACAGGAGATGACAGACATGCTGTAGCCTGTCTTTCATTCGCCACAGCAGTGCTTTCATACACCGTGAAGCTCGGGCCTGGATAGCATTTCCTCTTGAAAAGAGCACTGAGATGGCATGATTACCCCTCCCACACACACACACACACACTCATGTGATGAAGATGAATTCCTCCACCCGTAACGCTGGGGCTGGGCAGATGGGATGGGATACCATTGCTGTCGTGGAATTAAGTATGATGAAGGCAATCACAGGAAAACCCTGAGATTTTGTTTCAAAGAGAGTATTTAGTCCACTGAATTCCCGGTTGACAAAAACATCCCTGGCTTCAGCTCACAAAGTAATTATTCCTTAAGCATGAGTTGTGTGTTTTTAAGAAATGAGGTTTGTGTTTTGCCTCGCAGTGTACGTAACAGACACAAATATGCTCTTAATTAGAATGCATGTCCTTCTGATTCAATAATAATTATGTGCTTACCAAGCTTTCTAAAGGGTCACTAAAACGCCAGTGCACAGTTAATGAGGTTGGTCTCCTCAACCAGCAGATTTCATTTGGATGTAGTGCTTTGGGAAATGTGGTCGCGGCTTTATTTCATGATATGCTTTGTTGCTCTGCGAATTTCTTCTGCACATTTATTTGATCTGGAGAATTATCCTAAATCTTTTGGCCTCTCTACAGCAGAATGACACAACTACTCGAGATACAGAGATATATAAACAAACAAAATACAGTCATCTTAACTACTAAAAGACTAATCCTTGGAGGACAAGGTCACCACATTATTAATGAATTCACAATAGTACTGTTATCATGTGGCGCTATAAGCTCCTAATGCCTCGTCATTAGATATCATTGTGATGATAGTCAGAGTTGATCATGGAAGATATAAAAACGGCTGGTGGGATCCGGGCCATTAGTTTCCAGGTTTTTCACCCTATGTGCTTCATCCTCCATTTAACATAATGGCACTCTAAACAATCAGTGGCCGCCATTAGAATACCAAGTGCTGCAGTACGCAGAATAAGAGGGTGTTAATGTGTCCCGTTTGAATGTGCTGCTCTGTAGCCGCGACACAGCCAGCGCCGGGCCAGCGGTAGGCTTGATAGGAGTTACGGCCAGAGAACACCAGCATCTTCTCCCTGTCTTGATCTCCTGACGGGAGCCCACACCGGCAGAAACAGTGGTGAATAATAACACAGGTTCCATATTGCATTTGCACAAGGTCTCCCCTCGCCGCTGTGATTTATAAGCATAGTTTCCATCTGCAAACAGGCTGGGAGGCTTGGAGCTACGGGGCAGCGCCCTGGGTCCACAACTATTTACTCAGCCAGCCGAGACGATTCTGCTCTCTCCCCCCACCCTTCCCTTTCCCACCCCCAATCCAGCGGGGGTGACCGCATGCTCGATTCTCTCTCCCAGCGTACCTGCCTGTCCACGGGGCTACCGGCTACGGTGCGCCTGGAGCCTGGGCAGGCGACAGCTGCAGCAGGGAGGTGGCTCAGGGGCTGTGGGTCACACTATCTTTCCCGTGTCCTACCCCGCTGCTTAACAAATGACTGAGAGCTACAGGACACCAACGTGTCTGTAGAGGAATCCCCTCAGCTCTGCTGCACTGTCTGGCCACACAGTTCAGTGAATACATTTTTGTTTTAATGAGCTGCACGTTCACGAATTGGCTGGCTGGAAAGGGACGTATTGGAACAGTTTAAATGTCTTTTCACTTGTTCGATCAACAAATTAATGAAAGGCATAGCTAAATTAATTCTCTGTATAAATTCGTAGAAAAGGGAAAATCATGTAATGAAGCCGGTGTTGGGCAAATATGTATTGGCCTAGACGCCAACGCGAAGCAGCACTTTGTGTTACTTTGTATACTTAATAAACTGTGAGCTGAATATGTGTACATAGTGGCCGGGAGAAGGTGCTCCACTTTAAAGCAATGTGATAGATTAGGGAGGAGCCTCGACAACAGAATAATTTCCCTGGTGACCAATTTCTGAACATTCCCCAGGCAAAGGATATATAAGCAACAAGCCAACACGTCAGACGCAAGCGGACGCGCTGACTCACTTTTAATGAGCAGACAGACGCAGAAATAATAACCTGGACCAGGAATCATAAGTCATGTGGTGCATCACGCCACCGCTTCTAATTAACACAGGGTCTTATGTAAGCTGAGGTACATGTGTGCTAAACAAGAAACAAAGCGTCCAGGTAGCTTTTTCAGTGCCCCGGTGTTGGAGGAAAACAATACATAAAGCAATAGGCTAAGCTCTGCCGGGCTCCCTATTGTATTCACCACGGGCTGACTTTATTGCCTCTACTGGAAGTGTGCTTGCCTGTTGCGCTCTTACGGGCTCACCTTATTGTGCTCGTGGGGATATTTGACATTATGTTGTCGCTGTCTTGATAAAGTGGTTATATTCTACCTTCTACCCTGTTTTGGGCTCGCTGGATGGCACCTCAAGGCCAATCCCATTCCTAAAGATAGATGGGTACAACACAACTTGAGGTTTATGTCACAATGAAACATTCTGAGATTGTGCTGTATGTTAACAGATATTGATTAGCTTTGATACAATAATGTATTAGCTGCCTTGCGGCTTGTGTTCAGATGACTAGCTGGCTCTCGTCCTCGCTGTTGTTCTTTGCCTTTAAGCCAGTAAGCGGCATCTGCGTATGCCACAAAGCATCAGATCAGTGACTTTACAGCATCTCGTAAAAGTAAACCGTGCAAAGCATTTTCCCCGTACACGGATCGATTGCATTTAATGGATCAGCCAAACTGCTAATAAAAAGCTTTTTAATTGATTATGCTGACAGTATATATTTATCACCATGGCTTGTGATGTGGAGTTTTCTAGTGGTGGTTGGAACAGTGAAATGGAAATAATGATGTGCCAGTGCTCCCCTTATGGGTTTTGGCCGGTATCAGCAAGCCATTATTACATTCTGAATTTCTATTTACGTGAATAAAAGATAGAACATTTATTGTTTTTTATCAAGGGGACAACCATTTAATTTTTTTAAGTAACAAAAAATAGCTAGGAGTGGCACTAACATTAGCTTACTGCTTTTGGCCTGCATTTAGTAACACATGGTTTGACTTCCAAAGCTCTGTTGTGTCATCTTCTGACTCTGTTTGTGTTCTCTTTGTGTTGCCCGTTTGGTGCCAGGCCAACGTTATTGTAAGGTTAATAACCATTGTAAGGTTAGTTAGGATATCTGCCGACAGAGGAAAGCAGTTTGAAAAACATGCAGGCAAGAATGGGAACAGGTGAGTAGTGCCCCCTGGGAAATGCAGTTTATTTATGGCTGTTATGAATCGTCCAGAGAACCTGATATGGAGAGGGTCCAAAGTACCGGTGCACAGAAAAAAGTTACAGTACACAAAAGAGTCAAATGTACAAGTGTCGGTGCTGCGTACCAGTGAACACCTTGCAGCACTGGGTTGGAATAGACCTTCAAGTAAATGTGATTTACAGCCTATAGCTGGGAGCATTTTGCGAGACATCTGACCCTAGATCAGATAGCCGAGACTTACTGAGACATTGTCATGGACCGTCGCTCATCTGGTTTGATGATTAGGCTTGTTGTTTTTAATTAAAACTTTTATTTTGGTTACTCCACCATGGCATAGCGTGTGTTATTTCATGATAAATTGAATCATAATTCTTTCTTCATTAACCTTTGCCAAATGCAAAGCTGGATTCCATTAGAGAATATCTAGGTGTGGTAAAACTTGTACTGGCTAAGTTGCCAAGTTACTGTGCACATACCGTATAATTCACCTGTACTGTATGAATCACAAAATTCTTAATTTATTTTAATTATTTACTTTGTAAGAAAATAAACATTTTGACAGCCAGATGGCTAACAGCTTCAATATTTGGTGATGTTATGTCCTTAGTTTCCATACCTTGTGCTCTAAGATGGGCACAATAATAAAATGGCCAAGCTTTTCCTCGCTTTATCATTTGTTGTTTGTGTCAACCCCAGACAGTCATCTGGAAAGGTCAAAGCTTCGGTAAAATATTTAAATAACCCCTCAGAAGAATGATTCACCTTGACAGGTGAAACCTGAAAAAATACTACAGTAAAAAAGAACACAAAAAAAGGCTTGCTCCTTTTGGCTAAAATGCTAGAGCGGGAGGACCTCTGTCAGTTTGACATCTTTAAGGAAAGAATTACAAACTTTATTTACCTATTTGTTTTTCTTTTTGGGGCCTGTTTCTTATTATTGTTTAGAATAATCTGAATGGCTAAACAACATAATTAGCATTTTTTTATAAATATTTCACTGGCAAAGATATATTTGGAATCATTATCTCTGATCTACTAATTAAGTGTTTATAAACATGTTAAAAAATGATATTGTCACAGCTGCTGCAAGTCTCATGTTTCTTAAAACAACTTCACAGGGTCAGTGTGGTAAAGCAAACTGTTGGGTTTAGCTTCAGCACAGTGTGAGTTTAACATACAACTGTAATTCTTTGATGAATTTCAGTGGTCCCATGTTGCTCTATATTAATCCTCTTGTGAACTATTGGTAGAAATGCTTTTTTTTTTCTTTTCTTTTTTTTTTCATTTGTCATCTTGTTATATTAATGTTGTGGCCACACCTTTTGATGAATGCAGGAACTAAAACACACATTCAGCTGCTTTTGAAGACAAATGGGACCTTTGAAAAAATCATTTCTCTTTACTGTTTATTAATATACTTAAAAAGATGAATGCGAAATGGGGAAGCTAAGAGCCAGAACTATGCATCATAATATACTCGCTTACAGAAGTAAAGAATAATGAAACTATTTTCAGCTATAAAGCCATGCCTGAATAATACATCTGGTGCAAAGTGCTGCAATGCAAGAACTATTACAGGGTGGTTACTTTTTATAATCATTTTGGAAAAGACAGCCATAAATACATGTAGGTTTTGGCTCTTTATTTTCTGCAAAAATGTATTGGATTTCTATGGGATTATTTGTATTATTACTTGATATCTGCAAATATTTCTGCTGTCTCTGAGGGTGTTTGCGTAGTTGTGTGTGGTGTTAGCCAACATAATGTTAACACAGCATGTACACTAGCATATGGTCACATTCACTCAGAACCCCTGCAGGACCCGGTGGGGATATAAAACCCCATTCTGGTTTAGTGCGTCTGCTGCGCTGCTGTCCACAGAGCATCAGGTCCACATTGTAATGCATGCACTTTGCTGTAGTCACATTTGAATTCAAATACACTCAAATGGTTTAGCTGCTGTGGCTCAGCGCAGCTGTCAGCAACCGCTTACGAACACAATGCTGTGCCTATTGCATAACCTGCTGTTGTACTTCTTGCACAACATATATATATATATATATATATATATATATATATATATATATATATATATAAAATCTATAAAATATAT
>JAOEGT010039876.1:0-23040 GCA_025447795.1 Speoplatyrhinus poulsoni | reverse complement strand
AAAGGTGGAGTCAGGCTCAGAGCTGGGGTGCAGAACACTTTAAAGGTGGAGTCAGGCTCAGAGCTGGGGTGCAGAACGCTTTAAGGTCATATCGTGTCTGATCTGTGTGTGATCAAACTGGTGCACATGCATGCATGCAAATCAAGCCTGAGCTGCTGCTAGGTTACAAAGAGACTGACAGAGAACATGTCAGAGTTCTCCACTGTTTCAGCGATTCACCAATTTGAGTTTTTCCTTCATGTCAATAAATGGGATTGGAACGTTACTGTTGTGGCACAGGCCCAGGTTCTGAGGCCCGTTCTTGCGGTCGGGCACAGAAATTAAGTTTCCATTGTTAAGGAAGTGCATGCCTGAACACGCACACACACATACACACACATGCACATGCACACAAACATACAATAGACACACAGAAATACACACACACACACACACACATACATGCACACACACGCACATGCACACAAACATACAATAGACACACAGAAATACACACACACACACACACATACATGCACACACACGCACATGCACACAAACATACAATAGACACAGAGAAATACACACACACACACACACACATACATGCACACACACGCACATGCACACAAACATACAATAGATACACACACAAGCACATGCACACACACACACACAATAGACACACACACACACACACATACACACACTAACACACCCACTGATAAATACACACAAATACACACACCCACACACTCACACACCCACTATACACACAAATATACACACACAAACAAACACACTCACACTCCTGGTGTCATAAATAACGTATCACATAAATAATATAATAATAAGAGCCGTGGCAGGTGAAGAGCGTAGCAGAAGGCCATCTGGTTCCCAGCAGCTAGAGCCGACCAGACTCACTCTTGACCTTAGCTTAGTTAGATCATAACAGACCCCCTCGCGGGGTGTGTGGGGGTACCCTGCCTAGAGGAGATCTGCTTTGTTTACAGTGTCTCAATACCTTGGTCACGTTTCCAAAACTCTTCACAGTTTTGCTGACCAACTCTCAGCTTGGCACAGCAGTTTATGTCACATCCAAATGCACTAAAACCACCATAACACTTCATACATGTCACACATCAATGTATATGCTTACACAACAAAGGATCTCACCCAAAAAGCACATCCTGTCAATCATAAAACAACTCCCTAAACTATGCTACCAAAACAACAGATAGCATTGCAAAATGTAATTGTTTGTAAAGTCTTGTTGAAGTCTCTGTTCAGAATTCACTGTTGTCCAAATGATTCACTTGGCTTTACAGTATTTACAGTATTTACTGTAATTATTTTTCCATATAACATTGTTAGCCATTGAGTACAATACAGTAGAATATAATACTGTATATACACCATCTACACCATCTATCTATGTATCTGTGGCTGGGTCCATGTTTACATTAGAAGGTATAAGCTCTTCTGGTGCAATGGAAATCATCTCATGGTTGGTTTTGAATGGTATTTATTGTAATATTTTTAATATTGAATACACAGTATTTCTATACGATATTACAGTGCTGCGGTAACACAATTGTCCATTTTACTATTTAGTGATATCCTAGGTTTTTAACTTATTACCAGGTTTGAAAGAAGTATGTAAACATACAAATTGTCAATGTGGTCTGAATGAGAAAAGAATCCATGAAATTTAAAAGATGTAGTCACTGAATGCATTTTGTGCCAAAACAATGAAACAGAATCCACAGTTTATCCCACATTATATTGCTTTTTGTGGTCATGGCGTGAAGAGGTTTGGGAAACGTGACCAAGGTATTGAGAAATGGGTCCTAGTGATTGTAAACGGCATGCGTACGTGGTGTGCGTTGTATCATTCACGGCTGTCTGGTCAAGTTAATTCACTGCTTTATTTTTTTCCTGGTTTCATAGCCAGCACATATCTTGCCTGGATGGTTAGCGGATAGGTCTGTCAGTGGTGCGTTCTCTTTTTTTCTCTCACACTCTTTTAAGAGCAAGTGGAAAATATTCCAGGAAACATTGGGGTATTCGGGGAATTGTTCTAAAAATAAGACCCCCCCTCCTTCCCCACCTAGGCCATAACTCAGGGTCTAACTCTCCAAATGACAGTTATTGATTCCTGCCCCTGGATCCACATTAGAGCATATGAACCAAAGGTTAGAGGGCATGTATAAAGAAATATATGGAAAAGGATTTACTGACGTTTCGTTTTCTTTATTAACATAATATTTGAATTCTCTATTAAGTCTACAGTTAGTAAAATAAGAAGAGGGATAGCATAGCACCCCTAGTGCCCCAGTGCCCCAGTGCTAACCATTTAAAAGACAACCGTACTCTTGTTATTCTTATAATCTATGTTTTTTAATTGAACTCGATCGACATAAAAACACCTCACCCTTCAAACCCATTGGCTGCTCCCTCAAGAGTTCCGCCTCCTTCAACGCCATTGGCTCCTCCCTCAGATTAATCCTCCTTAATTGAATCAATGAATTACTTTAAAAGACGCTGATGCTAATTGGCTATTGGTTTTGTTTTCACCAATGAGAAATAGCTGCACCATTTGATCCGTAGTGGCGTGCACACAGCTTGGCTCGTATGTGCTGCACGTGAACAGGACCCAAGAGCAGGGAGGAGGTTGGGAACCCACCGGGCGGAGGGGTGTGTGTGTGTGTGTGTGTGTGAGGGGGTAACCTGAGAGGTGGGGGGCATTCCTCACAGGGCACCTACATCTGTGGACACAATCATCTGCTTTACCTAATCTCATCATTTAACCAAGTTATGCCAGAAGGATCACGCATGCACGGCACCGCCATGCATGGCACCACCATTCACCAGCGTATACAGTACAGCAGGTCACTGCTAGTGAACATAGTGAGGTGCACTAATGATAGCCTGTTGCCGTGGCAGCTTCTCACTAAAAGCGGAATGTGAACTTTTGTTAAACCCTTGAACACCGTGTGAATAGTTGTCTTCATGGGCCTGCCCCCCTCGCTTCTTGCTCTTCCGTCGTGAAAACATATATATCTGTATTATAATATTTATGGTAATGCTTCTTTAAAGCTTTGGTTAAAGAAATTATAATCATTTGATGAAAGTGGACATCTTATGAGTCAAATAGAAGTCAATGTAGGATGAAAGAACTGACCCGGTTCTGGTCCGTAAACAAGGTCAGCGTGATGAAGGATGAAGCCAAGAGCTTCAAGTGGCCGTCAGCGACTGTAAATGAAAATGAGTTTTTGTCAAATTAACCGAATATCTCCTCACGGAGACGTAGATAGCTAGCTCTATGATGCTAGCTGCCCGTTCTGTGTGCGTGCTGAAAGAATAATCTGGTGTATCTACACAGCTGTGGCTCTGTAAAGGGGAACACAAAGTGGTGCAGACCACACCACACAACACTATCCCAGCCTGGGCAATGTGTGTCCTATGTTGGGGCGGGACTCCTAAGGGAGCAGCCTATAGCGTTGAAGGGGGCGGGGCTCCTGAGGGAGCAGCCTACAGTATGGCGTCGTGGGGGCGGGGCTCCTGAGGGAGCAGCCTGGGGGCGGGGCTCCTGAGGGAGCAGCCTACGGCGTTGAAGGGAGAGTTGTTTTTATGTCGATCGAGTTCAAATATCAACAATCTGTCTCCATGATAGCTGACTCCACCTTTAACAAAAGATCAGTTCCACTCTGAGGGCACTCAACACTGATATGAGACGGTGAGAGGAGATAAATCAGGGCTTGCTCCACAACATCCCTCTCTCACTGGGCGGCGTGTGAAGCCTACACTACCCCTGACCCCAGCAGGCTTTGGGTAACACCATCCAGCCACGTAGCCTGAGCGGCTCATTTCAGAGGAGCTTTTTCCACTTCTCAAGTCACGCGATATCAGCTGACACTCTCACACCGCCATGTCACAACAACAACAGTGGAATCTGTCCCACCGCCGCGGCCAGTGGCACCATGGCTTGTTGCTGGGGTCACATGCCTGCCAGAACTCTGCCCCTTACCCTGTTTATGTTTTGAAGTGTCCGTTGAGAAGATTTCACCTTTAAAGTGTCAATGTGTGATCTTTGGCCATGGGCGACTGACATAAGCACCAAGAAGAGTTCCCTGTTGGCTCAGATATTATGTGTGTTCTGTGCCTTGGAGGCGTGTTCTAACCGAATGGTGTCGCAGATATTACGTAAGTTCCGCTCAACCAAATGAGATTTCATAGTGACTGGAGGCAAAACATCTCAGATATTCTACATGAGGTTTTATATATATTAGTTTTCACTCTTGTAATGTAGTTTTCAAAAAATTTAAATGTTATCGTAAATAAGCCATGCCACTAAATCTGCTCATATGTTGTGTATGTGGAAATGCTCTGCCAAAATCAGGATTTCTAAATAAATATGGAATATGGATTACGTTGCGTTCACACGGACGACAAACGAGGGAGACAAAGTGCCCGGCTGCCCAACAAGAGTTAGCGATTTTACAGAGAAAAGTGGCTGTTGACACCTAACCCTCACTGCTCCCCCTGGTGGTCAGGTGGGGCCTTGCATGGCTGACATCACCATCGGCGTATGAATGTGTGTGTGAATGTGTGAATGTGAGGCAATACTGTACAGCTCTTTGAGTGGCCGGATGGTTGGAAAAGCGCTATATAAATGCAGTCCATTTACCATTCACCGTAACGGCTGCAATTCCCCTGTTGTCCTCCAGGTGTCGCTGTGCTGGTGTCCCCAGACGTGCCGGTTCAGCTGGCGGTGGAGAGCAAGAAGCAGTTGTGCCTGCAGACGCTGACGAGCGTGGAGCGACGGCCACTGCAGTACGCCGTGTGCGTGGCGCGCCATCTCAAGGCCGTCCACCAGGGGGCGCTGACGCAGCTCTCGCAGCACAGCAGGGAGCTGCCCAACATGGAGACCCTGCGGTCAGTCAGTGTGCGGGCGCTAGCTTCCTTGCAGCTCTGACTCACACAATCGCATTATCTGGGCCTTTAGCCTTTTGCATTGAGCCTTTAGCCTTTAGCATTTAGCATTTAGCCTTTTGCCTTTTTCCTTTAGCATATAGCATTTAGCATTTAGCCTTTTGCCTTTTGCTTTTTGTCTTTTGCCTTTAGCATTTAGCCTTTAGCATTTAGCCTTTGGCATTTAGCCTTTGGAATTTAGCCTTTTGCCTTTTGCTTTTAACGTTTAAAAGCTATTCATATTAAAGGTGCTCTATACAATATTGTTTACTTTAATAAGGCAGTAGACAACTATGTCCTATGTGAGGAGACAGTGGAGTAGTCACACTCCCTCTGTGTGTGTTGTGACCTCAGCTCCTCTGTTCCCTGTTTACACAGCCAGGCTGGCCACGCATGCCAGTTAGTGCATGTTGTGTGTGTGTGTGTGTGTGTGTGTGTGTGTGTGTGTGTTGGTTTGAGATGCTGGTGACACCTAGTGGCAGGAGACCATATAGTACCCCTTCAAGTGTACGGCTCGGCCCGTACTCTGTGTTCCAGGTTGCCTTTCTGGAGGTTCCTGGCCAGCGTGGACTCAGGAGCGAAGGTGGAGAGGGAGCTGAGGACCTTCTCCAACCGTCTGAGGAGGCACCAGCTGGGGGACGGGGTCATCAGCCTCAACGAACATTCCACCGACCTCCTCGCCGATGCGGTAGGTGTCGGCTGGAACCACAACATCGTGTCACTTCAGACTCTACTGAAGAAGCATGCGCACGTTAATGCCTTGATACGCAGCCGTGCGGGGTTGGGAAGGTGTGGTGCACAAAGGCCTTAGGAGGTCACATTAATGCATTCTTTTAATCGAGAGCTTTAAGACATTTACATATGTTTCAATTATTATAAAAGGCAACACACATATGCAATATATCACAGTCTCCTTCATAACTCTGCGGCTAGTAAGGGTTTTACCATCTGGTACCCTGGCCAGAGCGTCAACGCCGGGCTGGAGATGAAAGGCTCAGTTTAAGTGGATCTCCAGAAGTGCAGGTTCACTGACATGGCAGAGAGATGATTAAGACTTTGTCGTCCTGGAGAACACCAAGAGCCTGTTAAACACAAACCACTGTAGCAGCAGCATTTATCTGTGGCAATCCTTCAAGAGGTTTTATATCATTCAATTGCAATTTTCACTGTTCTTTTATTGTGTATTATATGATCATAATAGGCCAATAAGAGGACTATAAGGTCTTCTACAGTGTTAGAAGGTAGTAGGTGTAACTACGGCTACAGTTTGGCTTGCTTTCTTTGAATGATATTGAGCCCTCCCTCGAAACAAGACCAGCCGTATGAAAGCACTGACCTGCTGTCTGAAGGACCAAAGTCAATATAATGTAATACATCTGCTGGCAAACAAGCACAGCTGGGAGGAAAGAAAACAGACACCGTCTCCATGTTTGCTATTACGGAGGCAGAAGTCTGCGCTGGCTGTGGTGGGATTCAGCCTAGTGTTCACCTGTATTTTGGTATAGGCCAGGGCTGTGTTATAGGCCAGGGCTGTGGTATAGGCCAGGGCTGTGTTCTAGGCCAGGGCTGTGTTATAGGCCAGGGCTGTGTTCTAGACCAGGGCTGTGTGCATTCTGTACTATCATGCTGTATCTAATGCAGAATCAAGGTGAAATGTTTTAACAACATTTGCTGTATAAAGGAAACATAATATCATAACAGTCTGCAATTAATATTAATATTTCACTTTTTTTCAACTCAAATAATGGCCAACTGATGAAACAAACAATAACAATTTGGTACTTGGCAATGTTCAGACATAATAATCCAAGATACTGTATATTACTGTAATATTGCATGGAAACTAAATACATCTGCAGTGATCTCAAATAAAAAAAGTTTAGTTTAGTTAGTTAGTTTTGCTAGTGTATTCATAAATTGTCACACAATGAGCTTCAAAGTTTCCATATTAATCTTCCGCAACACTGACGTCATTCAGAACAAAAACTTTGTTTGCCAGGATTGACTGAGACTTTGCATAATGCCCTATATCTGCAAACCAAATGCCAGTCTGAAATCTCAGCTTTGTACTGTATCTACTTTGTGAGTTGCTTTTATATTAATTAATGATCCATGAAGTTTAGGTTAAATCTTGTGATTGCATAATGGTTTTAACTGTAGCACTGTAGCCTTGTTTAGTGTGAATAACAGCATTCTGTTTCTGCAATTCTTCAACATAGAGGATTAAAACATACAGTATGTTGAATGGTGTTTGTCAGTTGGATGTTTATCAATAGTCTATCAAATCCTAATGCACTATACATGTCTATTTTTCCTGTTCTCACCAAAGTTATAAAAATAAAATAAAAAACCTGCATTGATGTGTTTAACTAAACTGTTGAAGTCTTTATTAAGTTATTTATTTACATATTTTACCTGCCTGATGCAAATACTGAGGCTAAAGGAACCCCATACCATATGCAACCTACACAATATATGTGTTTTCTATAGAGTATGTGTTATATAACACCTACATATTTATACAAAACGTGGGCATACTTGATTGCTTTTCCTCACATCGGTTTCTCCTGCTCCTCTGCCTGCAGGACCATGCCTACCTCAGTGGCAGGAAGCGGGGGTTGTCCCGGCGACAGGCCAGGGACCTGCCGCACGTACGACTTCTCAACATTTCCGTCACCCTGTCCCCCTTCCTGCCCGTGGACTCCCCCCAGTTCCAGGGATCCCTGGATAATGACACTGCAGCCCGCTGGCTCAGCCTGCCCTCAGGCCCCCGCGGGACACTGGTGAGCTGCCACAGTTAACTGATATGGCTAGCTCCTATGTCTAGCTGCAACTTCTAGCTTTATGGCTAGCTCCTATGACTAGCTCCCACGGCTAGCTGCTATGGCTAGCTCCCACAGCTATTTGCTATGGCTAGCTGCTATGGCTAGCTCCTATGTCTAGCTGCAACTTCTATCTTTATGGCTCGCTCCTATGGCTAGCTGCTATGGCTAGCTCCTATGGGTAGCTGCTACGGCTGTTACAGCTAGCTCTTATGGCTAGCTCCCATGGCTAGCTGCTATGGATAGCTCCTATGTCTAGCTGCAACTTCTAGCTTTATGGCTAGCTCCTATGGCTAGCTGCTAAAGCTAGCTCTTATGACTAGCTGCTACGGCTAGCTGCTATGGCTAGCTGCTCTAGCCATGGCTGCCTCCTATGACTATTAGTAGCTCCTGTGGTAAGCTCCTTTGGCTATGGCTAGGGCTAGCTACTCTAGCTATGGCTAGCTCCCATGGCTATTAGTAGCTCCTATGGCTAACTTCCATACTCCTATAGCTATGACTATCTCCTATGGCTATGGCTAGCTCATACCATTAGCATTTAGCAGAAGCTTCTATTCCTTAAGGTACTTAGTGTATCAATCAACACCTGAATAGGTAATACACCATTAAACAGCAGCATGTCATTAGGCCTAACTTAGTTATACATGTCATGTCATAACATCAATGAGTTAATGATTCGTTGATTCATTGACTAAGTGATTGATTAATTAATTAATTGACTCAATGATTTATTGAATTGTTGATTTGATGATTCATTGACTCAATGATTCATTGATTTGTTGACTTGTTGACTCAGTAATTAGATGATTTATTGATTCGTTGATTTGATGACTCATTGATTCGTTGATTTGATGATTCATTGACTCAATGATTTGTTGACTCATTGATTCGTCGACTGATTGACCCACAGGTGCCCATGCTGAGCCAGTGGAAGGGTAGGTTCTGTGTGAAGCTGAACGTCTCCAACCCCGACGCCGTGGCCTGGTTCCTGGACAGGGTGGGCTCGCTGCGGGCCCGCCTGGACATGGAGTACGTGCTGCTGGAGGGGGGCGAGGGGGTCAGCGGGCCCCTGGAGCCCCTGAAGCAGGCCGCGCCAAGCGGGGACCAGTACGTCGGCCTGCTGGCGGACCTGGCCACCCGGATGGAAGACACCACCATCGTGACCGCAGGCACGCGGTTAGCAAGCCCAGAACACACACAGAACATGTCCAGAAGAGACACAACACACAGAACACACACAACACACAGAACATGTCCAGAACACCGTGGAGCTGTGGCGTATGCAATAGCACCCTGCCCATACGCCCTTAGTGTCTTAAAGGCAGGATTTGTTAACGCTTGAGAACGCATGGTGACTTTGAGCTCAAATCAAAGCAATTTCCCTCTGCAGCGGCACCTCACATTTTGAAATGCATTGTGAAGCAAATTGTAGTACTACGGCTTTGTGGTTGTGAATGGTATTTACCTTATTTTTGTTCATGTTCCTATTTATAGAGCCTGTGTAGAAGTATCAAATTATTTTTTCAACATGCACAGAGAATGGTAAAATAGCGAAGTGCGAAGAGATTTTTGGTGAATTTGACTAAAAGTGCATTAGCTTACAATTAGCTTGCAATAGCTGACTACACCTTTAAGAGGGTTTGAATCCGGCCTGCGATAATTTCCCAATCCTTCCCAGTTTCTCTCTCCCACTCTTGTCTAATAAGAGAATGCTAAGTAATGCAAAGAACCTACCCAGAACAAACAGGATACTATGTTCATTGTTATACCATGTACATTATTGTATTTATTTCCCCCAGGTCATTATAGTACCTACGTATGACCCCCCAGGTCAAAACAGTATTTATGTATGCCCCCCCAGGTCATTACAGTACTACGTATGACCCCCCAGGTCATAACAGTGTGTACGTATGCCCCCAGGTCATTACAGTGTGTACGTATGATCCCCCAGGTCATACCAGTGTGTACGTATGCCCCCCCAGGTCCAGCCACAAGCCCTTGTTTGTGAGGATGCCGCCCCTGCTGTCCGACTGGGGCCCACTGGGCCTGAAGGGGGTCATCCCCTCCCTGCTGCACCACACTCTGCTGGGATACAACTTCCTCATTCCCGATGCAGTAGGTAATGGACGCTCAGCGCCGCCACACACCCAAAGCTAAACTAAGCAAAGATAACATAAGATAAGCAAAAATAAGATAAGATAAGATAAGATAAGATAAGATAAGATAGCTTCCATGTGTCGTTCCATCAAAGCTCTGATGCAGTAAGTAATGGACGCTCAGTGCCGCCAAAAACTTACAGCTAAACTAAGATAAGATAAGATAAGATAAACTAAGATAGCTTAAATGTGTTGTTCCATAAATGCTCCGGTGCAGTAGGTAATGGACGCTCAGCGCCGCCAAACATCCTAAGCTAAGATAAAATAAACTAAGTTAAAATAAACTATGCTAAAATAAGCTAAAATAGCTTCCATGTGCTCCGATGCAGTAGGTAATGGACGCTCAGTGCTGCCAAACACCCACAGCTAAAATAAAATAAGATAAGATATCTTCCGTGTGTCGTTCCATCAAAGCTCCGTTAGCTTGTGTCAGGGTACGCCTCCGCTGCCCTGTCTTTTGTTGTTCCCGTCAGTTTCTGTTCTTTTCTCTCTCTGCGGTCTTCTCTGTTTCCCGCCTGTTTCCCTGTGTTCTGTTGGTCTGTTTGCGCCTGTGCTTGTCTGCCCCGTGTTGATTGTCCATAGGGTCCAGCAGACCCTATCCACCAAGTGCATTGTGGGCCTTAAAGAGATCCTACGATTCATTCATCTCCACCAGTGCTGTCTTTTGTACGATCCTACTGGTTTAGACATTATTCTTCTTGGCCTTTATCCAGTACTCTGATACGCCTCTAATCTGCACATCTGTTAATTCTACTCTCTTTGTCCACCACCAGGGGGCTCTCTCACAGGGGAGCTGGTGACAGATGAAGAGTTGTTCATTCGTTGGCTGGAGATCGCAGCTTTCCTTCCCGTCATCACCTTCCACACGCCCCCCTGGGCCTGTGGCGAGGAGCTCGTACGTACCTTGACCCCCCCCCCCGACTACAGTATTCATAAACACCCAGACACCTCACTCGGAAAAGGAAGTCCCACACCAAATGATATGTAGCTCGTTACTCGTTTTGTTGAAACGGTTCCGTAACCACATAAACAATTGGTATCATTCTCTGCTCTCGAATTCCCATCAAAACAAAAACAAAACAAAACAACCTCTTCAATGCCATATGGTGCGCCATCAGAAGCTCCATCTCCCACATTGGAAACACATTGCGAAGGCTATGGGCATTGTTGTTGTGAGCGGTGTGTTCCCCTTCTTGTGTTCCTATTTGCGGAGCCACAGCTGTGCAGAAGTACCGGTTATTATTTTCAACAGGCACAGAGTATGGTAAGCTAGCAGACCACAAGGAGATTTTTGGGGAATTTTACCAAAAGTTTATTAGCTAACAATCGCTGACTACACCTTTAACTGTCTTGCATTCTGACCTTCTCACCACGTGTACACTGCATGCGGTGCTGACTTGATCCGCTTTGAGTCCTATGTTAGCCAACATGCTTTTTTAAGAGCTTTTTTTAAGAGATCCTTTTTGCTGCATTATGCAGCGTTCACACGGACGATAAAAGAAGGAGACTGGCTGCCATTCATTTTAAAAAATGTTTTATGACAGTTGGCAATTTACAGCAACAAGAGGCAAGGGGCTGTTGCTAAGGCAACTAGGCGACTATACAGACTAGAGATCTAATGTATGCAAATGCGATGATGCGACATGGCGACTGCAAATGGGAGTGAAGATGACATACGTTCCTGAAACAACCACCCCGGGAAGCCCTGCAGTGCTGGACGCGTCCACACGGGGCAGCGTTTGCCAGCAGGGATCTCCTCTCGGGCCAGGAGAACAGCGCTGAGAAGTTCTGAGAAGTGTTTGTGATTGGCTGCAGGGGAGTTCCTCTCTACCTTATCTCTGCCCTTCCCCCCCACCCCACCAACACACACCATCACGCCACAGGGATGTTTGTGAACTATGTCTCTGGAGGGGGTTGAGAGCTGTTTTCCTCTTCTCCGCCCCCTCAGCATCACCTGTGGTTAAGACTCCATCTGGTCTGAGTTGCCGTCTCCTCATGTCTCCAGATTTATGACTCACTCTGGACTGCAGCGACGCGCGAGCTCCATCGCCACCAGGAATGATAATGAATCTGAGGATAAGTCTTGGAAAAATACTTTTATTACGCCAATTAAGATTTCTGCATGCCACTGACAAGTGTGAGTAGAACAGAGCGGGGGCCACCCTGCCTTGACTGTGAGTGAGTGGAGCGTGACAGAGATTAAAATAGTGCCCTGACCCCAAAGGTGGGTTTTCCATTTCGGTCCCTCGCGTGGCCTTCAACTAAACATGGAAAATAATTTCAGAGACGAGCACTCCACTGCGTAATGCTAGTAATGGTTTACAATTGGACTGGTGCGTCTTCACCGTAGGGTAAACAGGGCTTCAGTGAGCCTGACCACTGTGTTTACCACACCACACCAGACCCACCAAACCACACACACGGTTAGCGTCAGCTTCACACATGCGTAGGGTGTGATTCAGCCCTCATCCCTACAAATTCTCTCGATCGGCGCACATAAAAATAAATTTTTATAGATGTGGTCGGGGTCAGTTTGTGTCACGGGATGTGACCCCACCAGGAATGCTGGCGTGCTTTAGCCAGAGACAGGAAGGAGAACTAGAGCGGTGTAAAACCACTAAGTATGTAAGTGAACTTACCATTTGGCCTCCTTAGCTATCTATTTGTCTGCCTGTCTGAGATGTCCGTCTGTCTGTCCAACATGTTTAATCCAACATTTAACATGAGCAACGAACAGTACAGTTGTCAGATACCGACAAAGGATTGGGGAAAACACGAAAGGTGGGTTCCTCCCTCTGTGGGCCCTTCCAAAGCTTTCTTCTTCCTTAAGAACCTGGTTTTTACAGATGTTTTTCCATGCCCGGGGGGAGGAGCTTGTTATGGGGGTGTCGTTATTTTCCATTTGAAATGTAGACTTGTAGACCCTTTGAGACTGTAATTTGATTAAGTTTGTCAGTTATTGTAGGCTAATTAAGCTAATACACATTTTGTCAAATTCACCAAATATCTCTTCACATTCTGCTATCTTACTTTTCTCTGTGCGTGCTGAAAAAACGATCCGGTACGTCCACACAGCGCTGGCTCCGTAAATAAGAACACACGCCACTCACAACGACAATGCCCTAGGCATAGCAATGTGTTTCAATGTGTGGGAGCGGAGCTTCTGAGTGCGTTTGTTATAAGTCAAATAAACTTGACTTGACGTTACACCATCACTCAGACACTGCCCCCCTCTGGCCCGGTGCAGGTACTGAACCTGACACGGGCCTACGTCGCCCGCCACCGGGCCTGGGTGGTGCCGCTGCTGGAGCGCTACGCGGAGGAGTGGCGCGCCACGGGGAACCCCGTCTACCGGCCCCTGTGGTGGCTCAGCCCCGAGGACCCCGCCACCTTTGCAGTGGACGACCAGTTCCTCATCGGAGACGAGGTGAGGTCATTTAATCACATTGCATGGTTTTTTAATTAGACACACGTTTGATATACTGTAAATAGCTTCTGCCAACTTCTACCTACAGCTAGCTTCAGTCACAAAACAGAAAAGTAAAGGCTGGCTCTGCGAGACTAATGCTACTTTGTGGAGATCTCGAGATCTTTCCGCTACTTGATGGAGAAGCAGGTGTTTCACGTCACACAATGGTGGCACCCATGGAGGAGCATCGTGTAAATGTTACCATCAACTGAAATGCAACCTAAATAATGATATTTGCCTGTATTTAATTAAAATACTACATACTATAATATAGTAATACCAATACCTGATCTAGATGTAAAGTTATGTCACTAGAAAAGAAAACAACAGCGTTGTACTCCTCGAATGCTTGGAGGTCAAAAAATTGACATTTCTACTAGGAAATATCCGACTTCCAAGTTGACATAGGCGTAGCATAAGTCTGTTCTAGCTAAGCTAAGCGAACTAACTGAGCTAACCATGTTATCCAAGCTATCTGAGCTAACCAAGCTAACCATGCTATCTGAGCTAACCATGCTATCCAAGCTAACCAAGCTATCTG
Organism: Speoplatyrhinus poulsoni; assembly: GCA_025447795.1. NCBI lineage: Eukaryota > Metazoa > Chordata > Actinopteri > Percopsiformes > Amblyopsidae > Speoplatyrhinus > Speoplatyrhinus poulsoni. The sequence continues at coordinate 9,099 of JAOEGT010039876.1, read as the reverse complement.
AGCTAACCATGTTATCTGAGCTAACCAAGCTATCTGAGCTAACCGAGCTAACCAAGCTAACCATGCTATCCAAGCTAACCATGCTATCTGAGCTAACCAACCTAACCATGCTACTTAAGCTAACCATGCTATCTGAGTTAACCAAGCTAACCCTGTGGCAACAGTGTAGTAACGTGTAGCGTAGCGTACGTGTAGTGTAACGTAACCGCAACGACGGCTGACTTCCCAGGTGCTGGTGGCGCCGGTGGTGGAGCGGGGGGCGGTGCGGCGGGACATATACCTGCCAGACGGTGGCTTCCAGTGGCAGGACGCTCGTGACGACGCCCAGGTGTTTGACGGAGGGACACTGCTGGAGAACTACCCCGTGGCGCTGGAGGACGTGGCCGTCTTCGTGCGCCGGACCTGAGTCACATGACTCTCCACGGCTCTGGAGGATTAGGCAGCCATCTTGCTACACAGGACCTGTGTCACATGACTCTCCATGAGCCCTCATACTGTTTCGAATCTTATTCTCCTTCTTTTCTATATATCCGTGCTGTTCTTAACTTGCACTTTTCCACAAAAGACCATTAGCCGTGTCTCGAGACCTCCATCTTGAGATTAGATTTAGATTACTAGACCTTTTTATACGTGCACTTTACAGTTTTACCTTTTTTAAACAATCAGATTTTACCTCTTCGCTGATTTTTCTGGACTTTTTCATGTTTTCTTTTTTCCCCGTATGTAATTTCCAGAGCAATCTGTGCGTTTTACATACAGTAGATCAACTACATTTCTACAGTCTTTTAATGTTTAGCTGTTGCTCGCTTTCTGGATGAGGTGGAACAAAGCTAGCTCTTGTTTGCTTAAGATGAAAACGACGAGAAGGAATCTACAAATCGCTCAAGACGACCAAATGAAAAAAAAAAAAAAGCTCAGAGGAAGATTTCTGGAACATTTTTGTTTTTATGGCAGAAATGCTCATTGAATGGAAATGCTTCCGGACATCGTACACGAGAAGACTGAACCCTAAAATGTGTTTTACTTGAACTTATTGGGCCGCGGGTGCTGGTGACGTTATGTTGAACGTACCTCAAGCTACTATTCGTTAGTTTAAACACCTTAGACACATCCTTACACCCCTAAGCACTTAACAATATTCAACCCACTTATATACTTAAAATGAAAGACAATGATTTGCCGCTAATACACCTGACATGGCAGGGCTACTGTAGGCCAAGCCAACGTCACAAGAACATGCCAGAGCAAGCTAGCTGTCTGTGTACAAGTTAGATGCTACGCTCTTATTGGCCCACTGGTGCGACTGCTTTTAAGAGGCTGTTTACCACGTCCATCTGAAGTGTCGCTCCGGTAGAGGCTCTAACGTAAGCCAGGTTGATGACGAGTGGGGAAGCGTGGGGAAGAAGATTTAGATTGGGTATCTTGTCAGGCATGCTTTAGTTTTATAGAAATTAATTGAATAAAGCTAATTATCTAAAATGCCATGTTTAAAGTCACAGGTGCCTTTGTAGGTTTGTTTAGATAGTAGGAAGAGTGTAATAATGAAATGCTGCTTTTTGTATGCACTTTTATGTGACTTTTTGAGTTAATTTCCCAGAGTTTGAACCTCACTTTCTAAAGAAATTATCATTACGGAAATAACGGAACATTACATTTGTCCGAAATTCAGTTTAAGTTAGATGTTTGTCGTATGTTCCGCTTGATATTGAGACGAGTCCTTTAGACGTGAATCAACAGGAACGGACATGGGATTTTGGAATCAACGTTGACATTAACATTAATGTGTAATCTGGTCATTAAAGAGATTTTGAATTACAGTATTGCTCCTATTATCCATTAACGCTGTTAATGAATGTGTATTAGTGATGTGTTTTTGTTTGTTTTCTTAATCGCCATTGCAACCTCCACATATTTAGTCCCCAATGGAAGAGCCAGAAAGTAAAGGATGACTTGGACTGTTTTTGTATAACGTTGGTCTAACAAGGTACTGTATCTACTGAAACTCTCAGGTCACCAACAGTCTTAGTGGAGCAGTGTATTGTGAACATGTTGTCTTAAACCTCTCCCAGAGCTCAACGTAGCCTAGCATGGACAAACTGTGATTACAGAGCCTTCTACGTTAAGTTCCACTTGTTGAGCGCAGTGTTCGATTATAACGCAGAAGCTCCTGTGTTTTGATTCCTTCCTCCTCTGTGTCGCGCTCCTGACTCTGGACAACCAATGCTGTCTGGAATATTGCGGTGTCAGCAATGTTCATATTACAATGACTGTGCCATTATTTGTCTTTCTCTTCTGTAAAATCAGAGAAACTGCAATTGACAAAGTTACAATAAAGTTTACATTTTCTTACTGCACTTCCACTCGAGTTAACTACTTAACACACTACTTAACTACTTACTTCTTTAGGGTAGGCCTACCCTTACTCAAAGGTAGCTCTCAGGGTTTAACGTCAAACATGTTTGTAAGGTTAATTAAAGGCCTGCCAGGTATCCAGGTAACGTTTTGCCCCGCACGGCACACCGCAGCTGTTTTAGGATGCAGCAATACATTGTGGTTGTGCTGGTGAATAGGCCATGCAGTATTTAGGGCGTTTATGCGTATGAACCCATTGGTCAGTCAGGGGTTGCACCCTGCTGAGATCCCCGTGCCTCCTCTCCGTATGTGTGCGTGTGTGTGCGCGCCTGTGCCTCCTCTCCGTGTGTGTGAGTGAGCCTCCTCTCAGTGTGTGTGTGTGTGTGTGCGTGCACGAGTGAGCCTCCTCTCTCTGTGTGTGTGTGTGTGTGTGTGTGTGTGTGAGAGCACATACTGTATCTGTAGGTCTGCTGACCATGGCCATCAACACTAATTCCACTTAAACCTAATAAAAGCTATTTATAGCCGCTGGCGAAGTGCCTCCTTGCTCTCCTTTTACACCCCCGCCCTGCCCTCTCTCAAAAGCTGAAGGTACTTTGTTTATTACACGTATCAGCAGCCAGTTATTTTACATGTAGAATGAGACCACACAGCCAGGCTAGCAGCATGTGCATGTTAGTGCACGTGACCTAGCAGGCCCTGCGTGTGCGTGTTAGTGCACGTGAGCTAGCAGGCCCTGTGTGTGTGTGTGTGTTTGATTTGGCCTTACACACAGTAGAGCCAAGCATCGCCTCGCTGCTTGCTAGGTCTGAAAGAGAGAGTTAGCGGGAGAGGCTGATGAATGCTGGGTAATATCAAGGGGACAGATAACAGATGAAGTGAGGTGATTTAGATCACTTACCTACTGGTCTAAATCCTGTAAATGTCAAGGAGGACATCTACAAGGCAGCAGATAAACTCAACTCTGGATGTAGACTGCAATTAATTAAAGGTGCATTCAGTGATTATAATCAAATCCACATTTAGTAAAATTCATCAAATATCTCCTCATGGTCCGCTACCTCTCCGATCTGTGTGCAGAAATAATATTCAGGTGTTTCTACACAGCCCTTGCTCTGTGTATGGGAACACAAAGTGGTGCAGACCGCACCACACACCACCATCCCAGCCTTGGCAAGGCGTTACCAATGTGCCGGGGGGGCGGAGCCTCTGAGGGAGCACCGTCTAACCCTGAAGGGGGCGGAGCTTCTGAGGGAGCACCCTATGACCCTGACAGAAGAGGTGTTTTTGTTGTGATCGAGTTAAAATATCAACAAGCGTTCTCTGTTAATGACTGACTCCACCTGTAATGTGATGTACAGTCTGCCACAAGTGGCGTAGGTCAAAGCGAGAACGGTCCTCCGTCTGAATGAGCAGCCCCTATAGCGCCCTCCCCGGTGTTCTTTGAAGGTTTTCTGGAGTAAGGTGTCGTGAATCAAACTGGTGACAAGCAAGGGCTGCCGTGCTCTCCCGCGGGCTACTTTTAGAAACTGCAAGTCAAGGTTTTGAGTTTCAGCGTCCTGCCCTCTGAACACTGAATGGGTTTTCCACCCTGCCAATTAGACGCAGTGTAAACGGCTTGCTGTACAGAAGGCCGAGCCGCTGAAAAACCTGTTCCAATTCACCTGCATGCTCAATGACGTGCGCGTGTAGGCTACCTACACACAGTGTGTGTGTGTGTGTGTGTGTGTGTGTGTGTGTGTGTGTGTCAGTTGACGTGATGTAAGTCAGTGACACACACACGGTGTGGCTTTCCGTGCACAGTAAAGGAAACATTGGAGCAATACCCGGGCTACTGTGGAAGCGATCCGGTAATGCCATCAGGCGGCCGAAGGATGGCTTCCCAGAGCCAGTGGAGCAAGCAGGGATCAGGAATGCAGCCGGGAAACATAAGCTCTGCTAAGGAGCACATGGTACCACTGTGTGTATGCGTGTGTGTGTATGTGTGCACGTGTGAATGTATGTCTCTGTGGATGTATGCGTGAAGGTGTGTGTGTGTTGGAGCCATATTTCAGTTGTGTGTGTGTTGGAGCCATATTGAAGTTGTGTGTGTGTGTGTTGGAGCCATATTGAAGTTGTGTGTGGCGAACAAGAGGACAAGCTCTGGGGAACATTCCCAGGAATGCTGTGGGGAATTGGCTCCTCGTCCACCTAGCCCCCCCCCCAGTATAGAGACAACACTGGTCTGGAAGGAGGTGGGGGGGAGGGTCTTATTCTCACAGCTGACCCAGACCAAAGAATGATGGGAATGCATCTCTAACCAAATCTCAGAGCACTCCAGTTCCCTGGGGGGAAACAAGAGCTTCATTGTGGTTTAAAGGTGGAGTCAGCTATCCTAAAGAAGCCTGTTGACATTTGAACTCGATCAAGCAAAACCGCTGACACGCCAGACCTTCGGGTATGAGTGGTGGTACACAGTGTTCCGTCTTATGCATGTACACAAAGACATACAGTACATACGTATACCAGCTTAAAGGATAAAAAAAAATATTCACTTGCGTCTTATTCCTTGTCATAGCATACATACTGTTTTATCTATTTCTGGCAATTATATTAATATTTTATTCTGTTTTTCACACTGTATTTTTCTTTTGGGTATTTTATCACATGCAAATGTAATCCCTCCATTGCACTGTAAGGAACTTTGAGCTGGAACTCCTGAAAAGTAAAATTAATGTTACGATAGAACGTATATTATGTGGAATCTTGTGAAGCCAAGAACAAATATCCAGAAATGGATAATGCCCAAGTTCTATCCAATCTTATCTTATATGCGGGACTGGTTGGTGGCATGCTAGCATGACTACCAGCCAACCAATAGAAAACACCTTTCAGGAGCCGGTGGATGCAGTTCTTATCTCAGCTGGTGTGAACCGGTTTGTCAGTTAGTGTTCCCGCCCTGCCAACTGTAATATACAAAATGGACACACCACTTTGAGGGCTTGAGCCACCTGACTAACTGGTCTATGTAGGGTGGCAGTGGGACAGCATGCTTCAGGTGATTGAGAAGTTGCTGGTTTGAACCCCGCTGCCTCCTGGTTTGAGTGTTGAGGTGTCCCTGAGCAAGACACTTAACCATACCTGCCCCCGATGAATGGATGGCGCCTTGCATGTCTGACTGCGTGGCAATCCTGTCCGGCGCTTTGAGTGGCTTTAGTGGCAGATTAGTGCTATATAAACGTAGTTTATTTACCAAAGGCCTACTAACAAGAACTGTTAAATACAGTTTGATGGTTAGAACACAGCCCTGCCTGTTGAATAACACTAACATTGTGTAGACATTGTTTCTTCAAACCACACCTTATGTGTGCGCGCAATATCTCGTTTATTTCAGTGAGGCAGTTGGGGTAAATAATTTGAAATAAATAAAACACCAAACAGAATTAGCGCCTAGTCTCGACTTTCAAAATCACCCTTAAATCTCCTCCTTCAGGTGTGGAATTAAATTTGCTGTGTTTGGACACCTGAATGTCTCTCTATAACATCATAGAAGCAACATTACAAAACCCATTACGACTGTTTACATTCACTTTTATTGTGTTAAAATGGTTTTGGTATCCTTAAATTAATATGCAACCTCAAAACAATGCAGCAAAGCATAGATACAGGTACACAACTACTGTACCACATATCAATGTCCGAGTCTGCAATAATAAAACAAAGGAATTATACGGTTGTTTTTGTCTGCCTTAAAATTTCAATCAGGAATAATTTAACTCAACATAGTGCTCTTCCAAGGCTGCATATGAATGACATATGCATGTTATACATCAGTTCACTGGTGAATAGTAATAATAATAATCTGTATTGCCCCAGTGTAGTTCACACATGATGTGTACTCTAGTGCCGGGCCTGATAAACGAGACTCTCTGTGAACACAACTGAACGGTGACAGAGTAAGCACCTTGTTCCACGAGCAACAACAGTAACAGTAAAACAGATTGAGTGCTTTTATACTGGCAAAACTGGGGTTTAGTTTGAAACTGACATGGAGATGCAAAGCTCATCCACAGTGCATTAAACCCATCCACAGAACAAAGCAAGAGGTCACTGGTCATTATTATCTAAATCCACTCACTGTGCAAATGATATTAGCCCTCAAAACATAACATAGCCTGCCTAGCTAATAGCCTTGCGTCAACAGGCTACGCTATGAGACAGCTACTTGTGTCAATGGGCATTATACCACAAAATCAAGTCTCATGCACACTAGCCAATGTACATGCCAACAGGTAAAGACAGATCTGTACATACAATAACTCTTGCAATGTTACAGCAAGCATTGTAGAATACTAGGCCAAGTTAATTGAACCTGAGTGTGGACACAAAATAAACCAATCAAAAAAAAAAAAAACGATTCGCTTTTGCAGCTAAAACGACCAACAAACTGTACAAAAGGAAATGACGGGCAACTGAGAACTAATCGTCTGGAAACCGACAACTAACCTCCGACATTATTCAACACGTTTCCACATATTATTAAAACTAAACTAAGAGTTTTTGTTCAGGTGTGCCACTCCTATTTCCTACAGGACAGGTGCGATTCAAACCGGGTGAATTAGAACTGGTGATTCTCAAATGAACTGCAACCGCAGAGAGCAATTCGACGGCGTCCTTGAATCCACCCCTCACTGCCGTTTGTGATCACCACACGTTGAACACGGGACAAAGCAACATTCTCAACCTTGAATGGAAAACCTGATGGACGATGGTAAACATGGTGTGTTAATTAACAAGTTTGATGATAACCCTGCACAACACTAAAAGTGGAGGTCATAGGTCATGTTGCCCGCCCCTTCACATCAGTGGGTAACTAAGGCACCGGGTCAAACAGTCCCGCAGCGACGCTTTCTATGTGGATGCTACTGGAAGCTCGCCTCGCACCTCAACCTCTACGTCACAGACACACACACACAACGGCCCACGCAGTTCCCTGCTCGCTTCACCGCCGCCGTCGTCGCTTAACGTTAACAAATAAAACCTGACATACATTTTCTTTTTTTTTTTTACTGTACAATATTCGTGAACAAACATATCGTTGAAACACGCCGTTTCCACAAGGGGGCAACAGGCGCTCACTTGGCTTTCTTTTCGAGCTGGAAGAGGGCAAGCAGGTCGAGCATGGCCTGTCTGATATTGGTCCCGAACCTGTGGGAGTCCTGCAAGGAGACCAGACCAGAAGAGGTTGAAGGTCAGGGGTCAAACAGACTCTTTGGTGATAAGTGTGTGTGTGTGTGTTGATATTGAGTCACATCAACATTCGTGAGACTAGGCATGGGACGATATGAAAAATGTATATTTCGATTATCCTGGTCAGAATAATTGCGATAGACGATATTATTGGAATTATTTATTATAATATTATTATTAAACTCTTAAAATGGCACTAAAACATACTGGAATCACTTTATCTTAACTTTAGTTGAGAAACAAACATTTGTATTATATTATAATGACACACTGTATGTTTTGTGTGCGATTCTTTTTGTTTTGAAACCAGTATTTCAACAAATCCGATTTATCTTTTTTATGTGTACGATGGGCGAGCCTTCAGCCATGGTGGTGATCGACTGGAAAGATGCAGGCTAATAAATCAATAAGGAAATCAATACAGATGGACTGTACAAGGGAGCTGGACTGATTTTATCACCTGTGAAAATATTCATACTGATGTGAGGATATTCAAGATCATCACGATAATGGTCAGTATTTTTATTGTGATAAACACAATATCGTTTATCGTCCCATCCCTACGTGAGACAGTGGCAGTTCTTTTTTTACAAGGTGTACAGTGATGAGGTAATGCAACAAGACTGTTGGTCTGTCAGATTCTTCAGAGACAATCCTTTATCATTGTAATGAAAGGCTCTGTCAGAACGTCACAGAGATGATCACAAAAGCACTGGGTAATAGTTTCCCCAAAGAGGCTTTACTGTACGTCCTCGCTAAATAACTTACGGTTTCTGGACTCGAGTGCTTGCTGGAGATGTGGAAGTTGATGTGATTCTCTCCCAAGATGATGTAGGACACTCCATATCCATCATCAGCCACCTGGACAAGACAGGAGTTAGGTCTCAATCCTTCTCATTACTGCAGTCTGAAGGACGTTTAACATCAACATCCACAGGAACCACAGTTAATGGTCATTAAGACAGTTCATCTCTATTAGTATTCAACTGATCTATGCAAATTAGACCATACAATATACAACATGACTATGGCTTGGGTCTGGACAGACTGAAGTGAAACTCAGGTCCAATTAGAACAGGAGGCCAGAAGGCCAAACTATGCGACCCAACGGACGATGACAAACAGCTCTGAAGAGAACACTGCACAAATATAAAAGTATAAATATACTAGAAATGTAAATAACAAAAGTTTTAAAACTATATAAATACATCAATTCATATATTCCATGAATGTATAAACTAGAGAAATGGTTGCAGTGGTCTCTTCATTTCCCCAGAGCTGTATATTCAACGTATCCCTACCCCTCCCCAGGACAGGGTATCTCTCCGCCCCTCCACAGGACACACAGCTCCAACGTATCCCTACCCCTCCCCAGGACAGCGTATCTCTCCGCCCCTCCACAGGACACACAGCTCCAACGTATCCCTACCCCTTCCCAGGACAGCGTATCCCTCCACCCCTCCCCCGGACAGCGTATCTCTCCGCCCCTCCACAGGACACACAGCTCCAACATATCCC
>JAOEGT010039867.1:0-23041 GCA_025447795.1 Speoplatyrhinus poulsoni | reverse complement strand
TATAGAGAGAGAGAGAGAGAGAGAGAGAGAGAGAGAGAGAGAGAGAGAGAGAGAGAGAGACTCTGCGTAGACATGTGAGGGCAGAAGATGTGTCTGAGTAATGGTGACTGCCTTGTAATTGAGAGTGGAGGGATGTCACCGCATCAGCGTCTCAGGGTTGGGGGTCAGCCCCATACCCTCGGGGGCCCGGCAGAGGAAATAAAAGGTTTCCCGTCCGCAGACCTCCGAGCAGGCGAGCGAGCGCATTAAGGAGATGGCAGCCATATTAGAATAACGCTGCGTGTCACTCATTGCTATTCCAGCGGCGGTTGGTTCCTCCCCCCGCCACTTCTTGGGGCCACTGACACATCAAACCCACGGAATGGGGAATGTGATGGCGTTGTGATGGGGAGTAATGTTATGCAAGACGTTCTCATGTCTGTCAGGTGAGACTTCAGCCTGCACGTCCCGGATCGCGGTCGGCACGCTCTCACAGTGAGCACGACGGAAGGACGCGTTGATGAGAAGACTAAACCCAGCCCCCTTTCCTCCTCGCCCCCTCCCACCCCTCCCTCGTGCCTCCCTCCACAGAGTTAATCCGACACAAAAGAGGAGGTGGGCCGAATCGGCCAATTTGCACAAGCAGGAGGAGCTACACGTGCCGTGCCTTCTCTTTCACGTGCTTTTCTGTGGGCCTCCAACACCTCTCTGTCTGTCTGCCTGTCTGTCTGTCTGTCTGTCTGTCTGTCTGTGTTCACACGTGATTCATGTGTGTGCGCCTGTGCTCCTGCCATGGCACGGGGGGGGGAGGGGGGGGGTATCGTTGAGTGGAAAAGGGCCCAGCCCCCCCAAGGCTGGCAAGCACCTGCTTCTCACAAGACAGGCTGCCAAGGGAAGGTGGCACAGGTATCCCCCGCCCGCCCGCCCGCTCTCCCCCCTCCTCCCACGAGTCCTTACAGGTCGGTCTTAACCCGCCCACACGCACCTCTTTTGTTCCCTTAGAACAAAGGGAGGCAGTGGCATTAGAAGTTCTCCATGATTGAGTCCCCCACTGATGATGTTAGACGACTAGGCCTTCTGGGAATTTCTCGCCAAGCTTTGCCCCTGAGAACAAATGTGTGTTTGGTGGGTGGGGTATAAAAAGGAACAACATTCCACTACAAACTGTCCAGAGAAAGCAGCAAATTTGCTGTTATTTGATAATGAATAGCTTGAATAGTTGCATGCGTTTTCTTTACTCTGCGTAATGGCATGTGTGCCTACTGCAACAGTTGGCGAGCACTGTTGACTACGTCCATTACTTAGACTGAACAGTACAGTAATTAGCTGAACACAAGCCGTGTTTTCTGTGCTGTACTGGTATTCGTCAAGCTGGCGGGAGAAACACATTCATGCTTTTGTTCAAGAAATCCCCAGGCCACTCACATTCTCTTGTTTTTGAGGTGAGTACAAACATTGTTGGCCATCAATTATTTTCTCCGCCAAGCCTGCACAGATCAATGAAATCAAACATCATCTCAGCCAGACTTAATTATTTAATGGACGGCATCTGGGTCTTGTGTGGCTGTCCGCAGGCTTGAGGTGTGTCTTTTCAGTGTCTTATCTTCTCAATAATTCTCTTTATATGATATTCCTGGGTTTTGTGTGTGTGAGACACAAAGTTATATGACGCTTTGGTGTAACATTTATTGATTTTCATCTAAGTAACCCATCTAATACAAACATCCAATATTATCCTTTCATTTTTTACCCTACCAGTGTTTGCTGTGTATATTTGGGAAGAAACACATAGAGTACATTTTCTACTCTGCAGTTAAAGTTTTCATTCAGAGATGGAAGCCTAGGAAGCTTCTAAACCTATGAAGCTTCTAAGCCTAGGAAGCTTCTAAGCCTATGGAGCTCACAGATGAAGGAAAAGTGAATATGAATGTTGATGGTTATGGTTACGCTATGTGTTCAAAAAAATATGGATTATCAGTTTAAATGCTATAGCTTGGCTCTGCTGTTCCTCTCTACTTGAATTTGTATTGTATGTCCCAGAACCTCTGGGCAAAATTGGAAGGACATCAGTCCAATTCTAATTTACACAATGCTGCATCATCACAATCTGTGCCCTGGGTCAATATGAGTCTGTTGGCGTGTAATGTCGCCTGTCAGAGTCAATAGACTAGTCTACATGACACGTCCTGCCCCACTGATTGAATTACTAGCCATTTGTCTGCCGAAATGGTCTTGCTCTCATATCGGCGGTAAAATAATTTTGTGTGTTCTGTCCATTATTTTATACATCTTATAGAGTAGGAAAATGTGACAAAGGATTGAAGGGAAATGGTCTAACATATAACTAAGTTGTATGTTGAATAGGATGTTCATTGCTTGAGTAGCGGCCTAGAATTTATTAATCCAATATTTCCGTGCCTCGTCCTGTCTTCAAGTATTTTGTCCTACCCTGTCAACTATGATCATTCTGCCCCTTCACCAATATTAAACTAAAATGACAGAAAATCTCTACGCAGCTATTTTATATTACAAAGCAAATTAATTTGTACATTTTAAAGAGGAAAAAGTTGCATATTGCTTAAAAAGCTAAAATTATTGTAAGTGCGCTACGCTATTGCCAGTCCTCTGAATGTCACCTCTAAAGAGCATCCTAATCACAGTGATAGTCAGTGAGTCAGTGTTTTTCATACACTATTCATATTGTGTACTGTGATATAAATGTTTATGATTGCATGCATATTGATGCAACGTGTTACTCTTCATGTGTTGGTAGTGTAGCTGACATTATCAGTGAATGAATTACCACCACCACTGTACTCTATGGCACTTAACCACAGAGGAATACCGTGAACAGAATTACGATTAGCGTGATTAAATAAGTGCAGTCTGTGGAGACCTAATTTGGTCGGAATTCTCCTGGAATATCGTGCATTCCCAGTAAATCGTGGGTACTAGCTGGACAAGGCACTGAAAGAATCAGGATGGGCTATTCATGTTAAATAGTTTTTGGAATGATATGCTGTCATTGTGTTGCTTTTTTCATGTTGCTGATTTGCAATTTACTTCCAGTGAAGTGGCTTCTGCTGCGTCTTGTTTTCCACTCACATTCAGGGCATTGTGCCCTGACAAACCTAGTCAAACTATAGCCGTGTTAATAATTCAGACATACAGTAGTGGAATATGCCAGAATTTGCCTCTGTCTACATCACAGACTGTTTAAAATGCACAGACTAAGGCTCTTCAAATATTGATTTTCCTCTTCTACTCAACTGCATTTTTATGCAACACCTCTGATTTAGTGCTTTTTGTGACATACCTTATGAATGAACCACTGCGGTACCTCTGTTTTTCACCGATCTTTTCTTTACAACACTGGCTTTGCATCTCTCCCTATAACGGCATCATAATTTCATGGTATCCTGGAGTGTACATATACATAAATCTCCATGTTGCTCTATGGAGCCACACACTATCCTGACCAGTAACTGCGTTGAATATGTAAATTGTACAGCCTTAGAGAATGCTGAGAAGTATCAAAAGTTCCAGCATCGTAATTTCTGAGTTTTCCTGCACATTTCTTCCCATCGGACCTGTGAAATCGGACCTGATATGTCGACACTTATTATATAAACGTGAGATGAATGACCGATTGGCCGTTGCTCATGTGTCATGGTCCAGGTCGTGATAAATAACGGAGAAGCGTTAAAAAGAAGAGATATCAACATCAACACAAGCTCAACCGACCGGAGTGTAATTTTGCAAGCCGTTAAATCACCGCCAGAGAAATATGAGTCCAAGGTTATTGAGTGAGCACAGAGTGAGCGATGGCGATTTTGGAGTGGCCAGTGCGGCTCAAGTTTCCGCGGAAATGAGATTTCACATGGTGTCATCCCGTGGACCTGAGCCAAAAACCACAAAAAAAACACGCAGCTCTGAGTGGATCGGAATTGTATCTGTTGATGCAATGCTTGAGATATGTAGTTGTTAGAGTGGATAAGAATTATAGACTGAAGGCTGATATTTATTGAGAGGTAGAAGGGGAATCCAGACATACTGTAAGGTGGTGCTTGAGAGGTGGGTGGTGGGCTGGTGGAGACAGGTGGGGGTTTGACTCCATTGAGGAGGGTGGCGCTATCCAATTTGTGATGGGCCAGATGCTGCACCCTCAAGCGAGGTATTTTACCCCAAACGGTACCAGTAAAACCTCCATCTGTTGAAATGTGCCCTGGAATATGTCAGCACTGGCTGAAGGCTCTGTTACCACGCCAGAGCCGCGCCTGTCGGACTCCAAGGATCATGAGCTGTCAGCTGTGCCCTATGGGCAGAGAGGGAGGTTGAGGGAGAGAGAGATGGAGGAAGGGAGGAAGGGAGGGGGGTAGGGATGGGGGAAGAGGGGAAGAGGGGAGAGAGAAAGGGAAGGGCAAAGAGCCAGAGAGGAAGGGGCATACGGAGGGAGAGAGATAAAGGGAGGGAGAGAGAGGGAATGGGAGAGAGAGAGAGAGAGTGAAAGGGAGAGAGGGAGAGAGGGAAAGGGAGAGAGGGAGAGCGGGGAGATGGAGTGGAAGCAAGGGTGGGGCTGTTCTGATAGCGTTACTATGGTGCCCACAGCCCTCTATGAGAGTAAAGGACAATAAGAGAGAAGCTACCGTTAACATGCTGTCGATCACTGTACCAGAAAGATTGTTTATCATTTTTATTTTCGAATGCTGTGTGCAACACAACACGACAAGGACAAATTGCTTTGTTGTGTGGCCGATATGTCCTCTTCTGAAAGAGGGGAAATTATTTCATTAAACCGTTTAATTTCATGTGCCACTCTGGGGACTTGGCAGCTGAAAACATATGAATGTGGTTCTTTCTGAAAGTTTACCCATGTTTGTGTGCATGTTTAATAAAATAAAAAAATATCTTTCCTTTTTTAAATCACCATATTCACACTTATCATGTTAGTTCAAAAGGCGTGAGCCCTGCAGCTTCCTCAAAGCAAGTCTCAGGCATTGCCTTATGTTGTATAATAATGTGAAAACTATAGTGCTTTCAGTTACAGTTGTATCCAAAGCTACAGTATTTGAAATCAGACAGCTGTTTACTATTGCAGTGTATTTCTTCTGGTGTATGACCTTAGTAAAACATTTAATTTGCTAGTGTTTACCTATAAGCCTAGGAAGACTACTATTAATAATATAATAATAAACCTTTATTTAACCAAGAAAACAAACTCTTGAGGTTAAAAACCTCTTTTTTGAGGGGGACCTGGCAGTAACATCAACAGGAAGTAACAGTCATCATGTACATAATACAAGACAAATACATAATACAATACAAATACAAAATGCAATACAAATAATTAACAAACAATAAACAATCACATCGGTCAACAATATGTTTGTCAATCAATACTTTAAATTCAACCCTCTCCTCCATTTTTATTTATTTATTTATTTTTTAATAGGAGGGGGGTAACTAACTCTTGTCATGTTGTCTTTGAAGTATTAAGAGGGCATGGGCTGAGTATATTGCTAGTCAACAACAGTGTTATCCTACTTGTAAAGGAGCCTCAAGGGAATATTTAAAAAGAACCGCTTGGTTCGGTAACCTCTCCTAACAGAGGGTGCGGTGTTCTGATCAAATTCACATCACGCACTACCAGAGTGATTCCTTGTGCTGAGAGGGGGAAAGACAGGACGCAATTTTCCACCCCATCTTACTCAATTTAACTCGCCGATTTCACCTGGCCCAAAATGTCAGTCTTTGTAGCTACAGATAGACCTCGACAGGTTCTCTTCTATTTCACCCCCAAAGACCCCTCCCCCCCTCCTCCCTTCACCCTACACACAAAAACACACATACACACTCGCCATGTGAAATAGCTTTTGTCGAGTTGTTCAGGTGGGTGTAAATAGGTCTTTCTTTCCATTGGCTGCAATCATAGGATGTGAGGCTGTGGCTCAGATGGCGCTGTAGGGAGGAGTCGACCCACAATGCACTGGGGCACAGATAGATGGGCATCCCACTGACTTGACTCACTGGAGGAAACAAACCAGCGGTTATGTTCTGGTGTTGGCGTCCTCTGTGCTTAGAGGACATGTATAGCCCTGTAGTTCTTTATTTTGCTTTCTGATTCCCTATCATTTTCCTGCTCTTCCTCATTAGGGCTAGTTTTCACACCTTGAGCAGTTTTATATGCGTGTGTGTGTGTGTGTGTAGAAATAATCAATCCCTATAGCAGTAATCAATGTGTAGAAGTGTGCTGTAATTTGGTTAATTAAAAGCTGGGGGGCATTAGACAAGGCTTGGTGTTAGATCTCCATTTAAGTTGCATAATTATTTGCTGCACTCTGTAAAATTGCTGCTAGGGATGTCCTGCTCTGTCAGGGAATGATTTGAATATTCAACAATGGCTGTTTGTAGATATTGCCAAGAAAGGTTCACTGCCGAAAAACATAACTCGTGAACCGACTGGTGCTAAACGTGCGTGTGAACATAAGCAGGTCTTTCAAATATCAAATGTCAAATCTTATAATCCCATTGGAGACCTAGGACATGTTTGAGATGGTGTGGCAGCCTTTCTGGCATCAGAGAGACCAATTAGCTACCATTTGTTGAAGCTAAACGGACTTAGAGTGAGAGCCTAAATCAAACAGAAATGCAGTGAATTAATTTTCTCTAATTTCAAGTCAGTGCAATTGCAACCTGAGCATGGTGGAGCATATGGCAGGAGGTTGTTTTGATAGTGTTCATAAATGCAGAGCCTTGCCGTGCTTCATTTATACCTAAGCGCACATACAAAGATGGAAGGATGTAAAAAAAAGCTCAATAATTCTCCAGAGACAAATCCGGTCCCCGTGTGTATTGTCACACCTACACATATGTGCAAGTCGGCTAACCACTTTGCATTTTAATCACAAGGACTCTAATTTGTGCAGACGTGTCTTTTTTTATTTTTTATCACCTTTTTATATTTGTATTATCTTGCAAAGGGAAAGTGACACATTGTAGCTTGTGAGTCTGCCCCCTACTGCCAGTGTATATTTTTAGGAGAATAAACATGAACTGACACATGCTGTGATAATGATGATGTCATCAAGCCTCTTCACGTCGCTAGCTGATTCATCTTGGACTCTTACCAGGAATCCCAAGCCTATGCTTTTCCAGTCCAGTTCCCACTGAGAGGAAATAGGATTAGCCTGCCTTCGTGTTCTCAGTTTGAAACTGACAAAAATACACTGAATGAAAGGAACAACCGGTCTCGGTTTAGACCTGCCTCCAATTCATACAAATTCATATGACGCAAAGAATGGCTCTTTCAGGGCTGTCTGCAATCTAATATCGGTGTTCAGGTTTGTTTGTTTTGACTGAATTGCACTCCTGTGTGTTTGCTGAGACATCAGGTCCATCCGCACTGTGCCCTCTGTACATTATCCCAGCTCAAATCTGCTTATCTAACCGCCACAGTACTGTCGCACAATAGTCAAGTATGACTACAGACAGCAGTGTTGTAGGGAGGGAGGTAGCTTATGCTACACCCATGGTTCATAGCTAATGTAATGTTTTAATTAAAAGACCTGCTGCAGAGACAGAAACCTCCAAGAGAGAAAGGCAGGCCATGGGGTGAGAGACATCTGCCCTTAGGAGTCTAAAGCCAGATGGACAACTACATGGAGTCCTTTATGAGGAAGGATAATCCAGGTATGGCTTGTCAGTGCAGTTTAACATCTTAATTCTTGAACACTCACCCACAACTCCTATATATCTTTACCAGATCACTATTTTTATTTTGAAACAAAAATGGCTGAGAGAGGGAGATGACACTTACACAGCCTGTTGGGTGAGTGAATTTGTCATGAGAAGCAAGTAATTAAATAACGGTTTTGCACAAGTCCAAGCTTTGACTATCTTCTTACATTATTCTATCTGACATAAGGACAAATGAGTTCTTGAAGTATAGATTATGAATTATCATCAATTTATGGTGCTTTAGAAGGTAGCAAGTCTTAATTAATATTACTTTATTAACACTCTAATTAAAATGTTTTTCATGTCAAGAATTTAAATTTCAATAATATGTAGATTTTTTTTTATGTCAGCATGCACGTTTCGGCATAGGTTTAATTAAGATACAAGAAAAATTAAAAGGCAATGCTGTATTTCCTGTTTATGATATAAAACATATATGGTTAGATTATCCTATTGTTAATTCATGATCTCTTCAGATAAATAATAGATGATGTCCTTTGAGACCGGTGCCCTTGTTATTTGGAGAATATTTAGTAAGTTTGTTTCAGTGTCCTATAGTGGAAAGTCTTTCTCTAAAGCCATTGATCACTCACCTGTTCTGCACTGTTCTGCACTGTAGCATCACGTCCCCACACTGCAACGTGGACTTCTAATACCAGGAAAGTGTAAACGGCATGTAGCATGTACTGTGTATTAGCATGTTGCATCCCTTTGATCTTGTTTTATGGGATATATTACGTTCATTACAGTCTATTTTAATATATGGACTAGAAAACATTTAGACTGTACATTTTCTGAAAACTCTAAAAGAAAATATTGTTTTTTACAAGCTCAGCATTTATTCAAGGTAACAAAATAATTACTTGGTGCCTTGGTAGAGGGCATGTAAGAATGTGGATAATGCACTTTTCACCAAGGAACTGTTGGGATTAAAATAACAATAATTAATATGCCACATTACAATTATTTCCACTTGTGGGTACGAATGGCCCCGGGCAAATGGGGCGCTCTGCCCCGTTATGTATCTTAAGTGCGAGATCCTTAATAATCAAGATAATTATCTGCCCCATCGACGAGGTTTTCTGAAAGGAATTACCATAAAACATTGCTAATTTTAATGGGAGACCTAATGCATCTCAAATTATTACAGAGAGTGGGGAGGAGGTTGGAGAAGCAGAGGGATGCTCCAATCAATCACCCCCATTACGAGGAAGAGAGGGGTGAGGGGGACATTTTTAATGTATTAAACGGTAGAATCAGATCTATTGTGTGAATTGTTGTGAAGCACTAATTGATTCTGCTGTAGACGTACAGTGTTGTGCAGGTTATATGGGTCAATGCTCCCACGCGTCAGGTACTGTAATGAGCAGTGCCTCCACCTAATAATTCACATATGTGTGTACATAACTTATTTGTAAAACTGGTATGATAGAAAAGGCTTCATTTGCTAAATGAACATGCCTGTCTCATCCAATGCTCTCTCTCTCTCTCTCTCTCTCTCTCTCTCTCTCTCTCTCTCTCTCTCTCTCTCTCTCTCTCTCTTACTCTCACATGCACATCCACAAAGGTCAAGCAATTAATCCCACCATAAAACACAATAAATTACAAAGACCAATTTTACTGAATAATCAATAACAATATCAGTGCAGTGCAGGGTGGCCAGGCTGTAAATATAGCGTTAGGATGTGTGGCATTGATGCACGGCTGCTGAAGTCTGTAGAGGGAAAAATAAACTGTTGTTGGTTTCCCAATGGAGCAATACGTGAAATCGAGGGTCAAGTGCATATTATCCCCTTTCTTCCATTCTCTCCGTTAGTTTTAGTTGTTGTGTTTATGCAGTGTGACATGAAGTGTTGTTGAAGTATTATTATGGGCTATATAGTATTGAATAATGGCTGCTTGTACCTTGCAGAAGAATTCACACCAGTTGTACACTTTGTGCAGTTGCTCAATTCCCATGTTATTTTCAAGCCTCTGACACCTCTTGCAATTGGCTATACGGAAGATCTAAAGCTCACACAGGCTTGTCGCTCATCACAACAGGCCTGATCCTCAGCAAACCTGACTTGTGTGCAGCTGAGGTGCTCCAATTGAGCCCACCCCTTAATGAAGCTGACTTAATCACACTCACGTAGGACGGTCTCCTCTCATTAGCGCACTGCTAAAAACAAAAAGAAAAACATTTACAAAAAAAAAAGGAAAAAGAAAAACATTGTGGAACTCTTTGATGTCGTCAAAGATTCTCAGCATTGTGTTGAGAACAAAGAGGGTCTTCCTTCAGGATGAGGGAGGGGAACCCGTCTCTCCGTTCTGCTGGCGCTGTCAGGAAGCTGTTTGGTTTGAGGGGAGCCCTTTCCTTTGATGCCAGAATAAATGATGATGATAAAATAATACAATATGAATGATTTATGTCTGGGATCTTAATATAATACAATTGAAAACACATGATACTGCTTGCATTTGAATCAACACACATATTAAATGGATTGAGACTTCTTTGAGTGTGGTGTTTCATATAACAGTGTATGGAAAATGTATGGATGCACACGTCTTAAGCACTAGTGGATATTCTCCGGTCAAATAATCTGCATTACACATTCTGTGTCTTGCATTTTAAATATTCAGTGCTCATTTAGTTTTGCCTAGGGCTTGTAGAAAGGCATCGGTGCTCTTAAAAGAAAGCGGACAGCTGTAGGGCTTTTGAGACGTACAGAACATTATGTGGCACATTGGCATTTGTGACATTGTTCTAGATTGAGTGTGTGACAGGACTTGTTCCAAGGTGGCAGACCAGTTCTTTTGGCAGAGAAACCGTACAGCTTCTCAGAAACGTGCGACGCAGGGAGGGGAATGCAGCTAAGGGCCGAGAGAGCGGCACTGACTTGTATTTTTCTTACCTCATCTTAGAATGTCCGGAGGGCCTTGGCCGCAGATGGGAGCTTCTTACGTTAGTGTTGATTAAAACACACACCACGCCTCCGCCCGCTTGCGAGAGAGTGTCTGCAAGGAACCGTTCCAAATAGCCAGACCAGACTCTTGTATTTGTCTGTAAACGTTTAGCTTAGTGAAGTAAGTCATTCAGTCAAGATATAAGGCTTTGTGTACAAAATGCAACCATTACAAACACATAATCTCTAGCAACAAAGAAACATGTAACCAGGATTTGGTATTCTAGTTGCTATTCTGGACAAAACACTGGATCCTTTATTATAAATGTAAGTTCAGTGGACCCAATTTTATCTCTTTGGCCAAGGTTTATTCAGGCTTGTGAACTAAAACTCCATCTATACCAATGATTAGGATATAGCTACAAATATAGGTCTTCTGAATGATTGTTGCCATCATTTAATATCTCATTAGTTTAATTTTTCAGGCTGCCTGTGCACGATTCTCATGAGCTTTGTAAACAGAATATAGAAAACACTGTACTGTAGGTCTGACGTGAGGCTTGTGCCTGCACATACATTCGCTCATTGTGTTTTGCTGCTGGATAGTTGAACAGTTTACCTGGATAGCTTGTGACAGGACTTTGCCTAATTTAGTTATTATTGAAGAACACATTGCTAGGGAAAGACTGTCTGTATACATGTAGATACACTGTACAAAATGAATAAATAAAATGAAATTATGCATGAAATATAAAAACGACTAAACGCTACATGCACCTTTTATTTAAACATGATAAAATTACAACACACACACACACACACACACAAATCTACCTCTACACATCTGGAGACCCCTTGGAGGGACCTCACTCCTTCCCCCCACTAGGCCAATGGTTTTGTGGCTGGCACACTGTCTGTGGTAAACCATTGTAATGAATGCTCTGGGCTGCACTGGTCAGGGATCAATGCTCTCTGGATAGATCATCTGCTAGAGACCCCACACAACACAACAGTGCACGCACTGGACCGCTGTAATTACACCAGGAGGAAATCAGCTCTCAGCTGGGAGGTGTTGGGGGTGTTGGTGGGGGGCAAATCAAGGTTTTAATTTAATTAAAGATAAGACTGCACACTAAGGATCACAATGCGTAGATCTTTATGTTTTACAAGCTGGTGGGCCAGGCTCAGCAGTCCTCTAGAGGAAAATAAACGCAGGACTGCTTTACTGTTAACACAGAAATCAATGGGCTGTGCTACATCCACGGTGTACAGCGCTGCACTAGTAGCGTTGTCATTCGCTAGGTATTGTCAAATGTCACCATCATCTCAGATTACATTATTTGTAGCATAGAACATATTCAATGCACTCATTTAAAAGAACATGAAATGTAGAATGTGAGATGTAACAGTTGCAATAGGACTTCCAGTGTTTCTCACACATGGGTGAACTTCAGATGGCAGATGGCGGGCCTAAGACCTGCTGTGAACACAAACAATCACCGTATCCCAATGGAAAAATTTAATGCTGCGTTGTGCCCAGGCACTTCCAGTACACATCACATGCACACGCCTGCACACACACACACACACACACACACACACACACACACACACAGCAAGAGAGATATACTTGTATATTCTTAATGTGCACTCTCAAGGAGATTCATACTCTGTGATTTCCCAAAAGGAAAGTCATTGGAACACTGTATTTCGAAATAATTTACAATACACCATGATGATACACAGTGTAATGACAGATACACTATAAATTATACATTTACACTAAGCTATTGTAAATTATATCGAGAAGCAAGATACAATCTAAACTGTAAATGTACCTTTATCTATTGTAAATTCTATCGAGATGCAATCTAAATTGTACAGTTACGCTTATCTATTGTAAATTCTATCGAGATGCAATCTAAATTGTACAGTTACGCTTATCTATTGTAAATTCGATCAAGATGCAATCTAAATTGTAAACTTACCCTTATCTTTTTGTAAATTCTATTGAGATGCAATGTCAATTGTATGGCATTTACCCTTAGCTATCTAAAGTGGTGCCACTCTGTACCACTTGTGGAAACTAGTAAAGGCTCATCCTCCTTCTGTACATAGTAGCCTTCAGCTACGAAACACAGCATTGGATTTTATTGCTCTTACAGGCAGGCCATCGACGGTGAGCTGTAGACTCCTGATTATAGCCACTCTGAGACACCTGGGGGACTGAGGAAGACAACCTCAAATCAGTCATAAATATTCACAGTGACTTTATCGTGCGTGCTGAAGTGCTGATGTAAAGAAAGCCGGCCATCTCACTTGTGGGGGAATCGATGCCACCGAGCTGCCCCTTTGGTGGTTTGCTCAGCCCTTCTGCTGAGAGACTCATAGGAACAGTTCATCCCTCTTGGAGCAACCGTTGATAATTCCCTGTATGTGTTCCCCTCCGCGTCCTCTTCAACTGCCGTAGCTGCTTTCACAGTGGTCGACTTTCGCTTGACTCCACCCCTGGCCTCCTCCCATTGATCCTCCCACTCTGCAAGACCATCCCCCTGTTGTTATTGACTACCTCACTAATTGCAGCCAGCATAAACAAAGCATCGGGGGGGGGGTTTGGCAGCATAAAATGCTCAGATAATTAGTTTTACAGGGGGGAGGACTGTGCCTGTGGACATTGATCTGATGGTTCTCTCTATTGAACCGGGCAAGGGAGGGACTCCCCCGGACTGTGACAGGTAGCCTGTCCCATGGATCACAGCTTCTCGTCAATACACCTCCCTCTGTCCACTATTGCACTTCTTGGAATGACACAGGTGCCGATTGATTGAGGATAACGCAAGGAAGGCATTTGTTGTGATTTAACAAGTCACATGCATGTTTTCCCCCTATTGCACCTATTGTACTGCTATTGGACTGTTTTGGCAGAGAGAACGTCTTTAAATGATAAGGTTAGACAATAGTCTTTTCAGCAAATATACACATCACTGAGATGTTCTAGTCGGCTCTAAGGTTCTAAATTACTTTCCTTCAGAGCACCTACGCTTCTTGGC
The DNA here is from genome assembly GCA_025447795.1 of Speoplatyrhinus poulsoni. NCBI lineage: Eukaryota > Metazoa > Chordata > Actinopteri > Percopsiformes > Amblyopsidae > Speoplatyrhinus > Speoplatyrhinus poulsoni. The sequence goes on along the minus strand of JAOEGT010039867.1, from coordinate 9,387 downwards.
GTTAACCGCCAGTGTTGTGAATGTGGGTCATTTCTTATTCTGTTCATCTAAACACAACTCCCTGTTGGTAGGTAGGGGGGAGTGGATGTCAGAATGGGTTCGCCATCACAGGCTGTGCCGCGGCATGCTCTGGGTCATGGGGAGAAAGATGATGATGCGCTGTTGGGGTCCAGATGTAGCGCGGGGACGGGGGTTGACCTTGGCCATGCCGGGGACACCAGCGGGGATACAGCCATCTGTCTTGGGCCATGAAGAAGTGACCTAGCATCATTGTTTATTCTGGGGGGGTACACTGGGGTCACGGAGAAGGCCAGATCTCCTGGGTGGGGAGCAGAAAGGCGCTTTTATGGAACCACTGGATAACAAAGAAATATGTAGACCAAATGTGTGCAATAAATAATGGTTCGATTTTTTTTTTAATGTCGAAAGAAGCAGTTAAACACTCTATTATGGGAGAGCATATAAAAAGCACTAATTGTTCTAACATACTGAATGTCCAGCTCTCTGGCTCCGCTCCTGTCTATTCAGTCCCCTCTTTTATGGCACTGAAGAAACCCTTCTGTAATTAGTCTGTCATTTTGACGTGGCCCAACGTAACCTTTACCATTCTGTGAGGCATTTTGCTAAAAGCACTAAAGAGGAAAGAAGATTTGGACATAATTTGTTCGTGAAAACATTTATCTCGCAGCAAGCTTTTCATCTACATGTTGAAACCCCATTTACGCAAGCGCCAATAGATTCTTGACTATTCATGACGCCAAAAAGCAATATAGTATCAGTAACGGTGCATTCATTTTTTAGAGTTAAGATGAGATTCTCCCTGAAATTGTCATTTAATTATACATTTTATCATAATTAGAGGATTTAGCCCACAGATCCACCATAAAGCTTCAATATAAAGAGTGTCACACACATTGATGATCAGGGAAGCTCTCAGGACACCTGTGTCATGGATGGACCTAAACCTTTGACATACAAAGTCCTTCTTAACAGCCAGTTTAATCAAACTTACATTGGCTGACCGTTTTCAAACCGCTATATCAATCAACATATTTTGTAGGGGTCTAAAAAAAATATGTTTTATTGTGCAAAATACATTAACCTCAAAAGAGAGGAAAGATGCTTGTTACCAGATTTAGCTTAATAAAGCTCATGTCCATTTGAAGTCCCTGAGCAAGGTTACATAAGTGTTTGTGTTATTTTTTGCAGCGGCACCACACATTAGCATTGTTTCCCACAAATTAGAAATCTTAATTTATCGCCTTGCTTACAATATCGCAATATCGCAATGTATCGAATCATGGCCCATGTATCATGATACGTATCATATAGCCAGATTCTTGCCAATACACAGCCCTAATATTTTGCAGTGCTACAACCTTTCTGAACTCCCTCCTTCCTGCTGTACTTTCGCACCTCACATTTCAACCATCACCCGATGCTCGTTAGTCACCTTTTAAGAAAGAGCAACAACAGGTCTGGAATAGATACGCAATTACGCATACATAAATACCTTCTTACTAAATGTGCCACACACTATGTGTGACTCTGGCCATAGTTAAAATGTGTCGTGATGAACAGGGGCCATTTTAAAGACGATTAGCTAAAAGGAAAATATAGTTGTGTTACTGTGTGGTTTTCACACCCCACTTCAAAGGCATAACTTTCAATTTCCTGAACTCTCTTTATTTAGTGGAATAATTTAAAGCTGTGCACGGTTTTCAAAGAATGGACAAATATTTTCCAGCCCGGGGTGTGAATACGTGTGACTGTGTAGGATCAGAGGCATAGTGGAACATGGTCTGTCAGCAGCTAAACGGATAAAGAGTGACAGGGGTCTCATGAAATTTGCCATAAAATAGGGTTTTCAGCTTTGTGTAGTACAGTGACCGCGCTCCCATTTTACGACTCTGCCGACAGTGTAATAATAACATTGAGTGCTACAAGGCTGACAGACAACGGGACTAGATGGGAAGAAATGCTAGGTCGTGTGAGCAGCCGGGCTTGTCCGGTATGTCTGGGACTGGATGGTTTTGGCTCACGCTGTTTTCTCTGGGGATCTTTATGCTTAATTGGTGCCATGGCCTCATTCATTTTGGAGGCTTTTTTGATTTGCAAGAATGTGGCCTCTGTTTGACTCCAAACGTAGTTTTAAGACACACATAGGCCTGTTCGTCTGTCTGAAGTTAATAGTGAGTACTGAAGCAAAGCTTCCTTTAAAGAAAGAGCCATGCTCACATTACATGAATATACATTTTAGCAAACATTTCTAAAGGTGAGGAGTGAAGAGATTACTATTATAACGTGTTTGCTAAAGAGTTTTAAATAGTTATTTGAATAATATATTTAAGTTACTAAAACAACAATATATATTCGATTTAGTACGAAATATTTTTAATTGGTGTTCTCGCAGGTTTCAAAGCAGGGCTGACATTTTAGAGGATTGAGCCATCAGGTTGAGCCTGCATGTCTCACATAAAAGCAGGCAGTGTAGAGTGTCCGTTCTTTCAGAGGGACTAGTACTCTGACAGCTTAAAACACATATAATTATGCTCCATACCTCATTTCTGACAGGCCTGTACAAGATGCTTGTCCTTGTCCCCACGCTCATAGACCCTTAGTCCAACTGAGATTGTCTAGTCTGACCCTGTCAACCTGTTTGAACAGGGTTTGGGGGGAGACACAATGGAGAAAGATCATGTCTTGAGGCTCCAAAACCATAGTGGGGACAGTCACCACTAGTTACCATGATGGATGGAGATGCAATATAAAAGCATGTTTTACGAAAAGTAAAATGGAACAATTTGGATTAAATATTTAGCATGCTCCTGTTGAATGATGAAACATTTACTAAATGTATAGTAATGGATTGTAAACTAATACACATTTAGTCAATTTCACCCTAATATCTCCTCACGGTCTGCTAATGTAGCTTACTGTTCTTTGTACGAGCTGAAAAAAGTAATCTAGTGGTACTTCTACACAGCCCTGGTTTCTTAAATAGGATCCTAAACAAGTGGTGTAGGCCACATGCAAGCCTTCTTAATGCCTTTCCAGTGTGTGGGGCGGAGATTCTGAGGTAGAACCTCGGGCATGAAAGGGAGAGTTATTTTTTGTACATTTTTTTTAGTTTGAATTTATCAATGGTGCTCGAGAATGACAGACTCCATTCTCACGACAATGATGAAAACAGAAAAGTTTTGTTTCCGTTTTGACCTTGTATCCAGACGACACCGTAGACTGTAAAACCAGACTTCAAACCTCGTTCCACAGTGGAGACTTTTTAAAACGCAGCTTTTAACGTTGTCGTCTGGAGAGGCGAAACGAGGCTCATTGGAGCCATGTTGGCATCATATTCTGCCCCACCACCCTCATGGCTGTTCATGTTGGGCTGTTATAAACCCAGGTATAGGCCTACTTCTGCCGACATGGCTTTGAGAAACGTGGAAGCTAAACGGGTTGTTAAAATATAGCGCCTTAGCGCCTTGTGGGCTTGTCAGTTAATTCTGTATGCAAAATTAATTAGCGTTCTTTATAACCACGTCATGTGCACAATAAACAGTTTTTAATGAAAATACTAATGTAATTAAGAGATCCACTCATTTGTGAGCTTATCAGGACTCATCTGCCTGTCACACATGAGCAACCGGTGCATCCAAATTTACACCACCTACAGTATGAAGTGTCAGAGAGTGAGGATTAACTTTGCTGGGCAGCTACCAGCTGGACACTGTTACACTTACTATACATTTACAGTACGTGCTTAACAATAATAATAATATATGTTTTGCCTTACAGGTAGCTAATCAAACATACATTTTTAACTAAATATAGCCTATTGTGTCTAAAAGAGATAATTTCACATCTGGAACCATGCATACCCTTTATTGAGAATACCTGAGCCAATATAAATGCAGTATGTATGCTTTTTCAAGCATACATACCAAAAATATTCTCCTGCTGCGACCAGTCCAACATGTGTGAAATGGGGTGTTGTGAGACTCCCGCTTCATATTCATTAAGGCTGTGTGGCACCCTGTTGATTTCAAAAGGTCCATTACTCTTCAAAATGGGCCGTGCTTGAAGGCAAAATGTATGTGAGGGGCTGCCAGGTTAATGTTCCTTTCAGTATCCCTGCGTAACTGAACTAGTTATGTTGCCACATGTTGTCTTTGCTGTAATACCAAATATATCGGGTCTGTGCTGTGAGAGCCCAAATACAGTGTATGATTTTTAACTGAAGGATGGTTGAGTCAATTACGTGCATGTGATTGAATTAAGCAACAGTGGAAGAGAAATAAACACATTTGTCTAAAAGCACTGCAGTCTTAAGGTTAGGACAACCTTGTCCAACCGGCTGCTTCCCCACTCAAGTGTCAATCCAAATGCTGCCGACACCAGCGGTCAATGCCAAGTGGATCAAGGCCAAGACACCATTGTCATCGTGCGTGAAAGCCACATATGGCACAGCTTGGTAGAACTATCAAATTAAATCAATAGTGTCTGGTCCATGACCCTTGTAGCCTGTTCGCTGATGAATATCCATCCATTGAGGGGATAATAAACACAATGTATTGTAACCTCTTCACACGTGTCCCTATGTGCCAGGGCGATTGAACATGGCAAGATCCTGACCTTGTGGAAGATGGAACGATCAAGACATGAGCTTCGCAGTGACCCTGGCTTTTAACACAAGTGGTTTTCATATGCACTTTCACCTGACGGTGACAAATGAATAACTCCACTTGCTATTATATAGACAGAGCAGAGGAACTATGTGAAATGTCACAGGGCAGTCATTTTCTTTGAATAATATGATTTATTATATATAGTACTCAGCATAAATGAGTACACCCCAACATATTTTTCAGTAAATCATATGTCTCTCCTTAGAATAAATACATTCTATGGCATTTTATAGAATAAAATATTCCAGCAACTCTGGTTCCTTGGTTGCAAATTACATTTGTCAGTAAAAAAAATAGAAAACTGTTTTTTTAAACAATCTGATTTAAACCTGTATGAGTGCTGAAGGTGTTGGGAATTGCACTTCATTGAGGGCGTCATGAATTCACAGATGTACTGTGAAATACTAAAAGAGAAAAGCTACTATCTCTCCGCACCCTGGGTCGCCCTGAACTCTTTCAACATGATAATGACCCAAAACGTACAGCCAAGGCCGCTGCTGCATTTCTAAGGAAGCATAGGGTGAATGTGATTCAGTGGCCAGGTATGTCACCTGACCTCAACCCTATGGGGAGCTCTGAAAAGACGGGTTGAGCATCATTCCCCATCCAGCATCCAGTCTCTGATCCAGTCTCAAGAATGGAAAAAGATAGACATGGCAGTATGTCGCCAACTTGTTCACTCTACAGTACTGTATGTCCAGAAGAGTTGGTGCTGTCATTCAAAATCATGAAGGCCATACAAAATATTAGATTTGGTAGAATTTGTTGCAGGGTGTACTCATTTGTACTTAACACCTCATTTGAATAAAATTTATTGTTTTCTTATCCTATTGATGTTGGTGACCAACCATTTTGTTATTAAATAATGCAAATGTTTTATGAAATATGTCAAATGTCAGATAATTTTTCTAGTATTCACTGAGAAATGGTTACACATCTTCATTTTCAACAGGGGTGTACTCATTTACGCTGAGTACTGTATATATATATATATATATATATATATATATAGTCTATATATAATTTCTCTTATATCTTCAAAGTAATTGTTATTACCATTATGCAACTGACATGGTTTAATTCTATTTGAGCATATTATTATATAGTAACCAGGAATACAGTGAACAGATTTTTGCAACTACAAGGTTGCAAATGAAAATATATTTAAATTTTGAAAGGATATGAATGCCAAAAATGTATTTGTCAGAGTCATAGCAAAAGAAATTGAAAAGAGAACAGTTTGAAACATATCCCTTCACAGATGGGGAATAAACAGCCACATACACTTCTGTTAGAATGCAGAACTGTCACTTTGAGTGGGAAAATGGTAATTACTTTGTGGCAAATTCAGTATTTGAAGCTTTGCCTGTTGTCTCCCGTGCACCATGCAACGTTTCTGTCTTACAGTTGATGAAAGAGAAACCTCATAGTCTTTGTCGTGCTAGTTGTGCTTCATGCACACAAATTATTGGCTTTGTTTGTGTTATGAACAACTGAAAAATGTATATCAATACTTTAATGGTTTATGGCATTTTTGTGCATTTGACCTGCTGTTATGTGTTCTGTATCATTTTAAGAAATAATATACAAATGTTCTGACAGTTTTCAGTTGATTGCTTTCTTAAAATTGTCTAAAGTTTTGAATTCACTACTGACAATACAACAGTTTAGCATTGCAATTTGTGAGGTTTTTCAGTGCCCTATAGTTTATATTGTAGGAGGTGTGAGTTGGAGGTGACAGCTTTGACTCATTGTGTCTCCATCCATACAGTTTCACCTTCATGGCAGTATGATGATTACATGCAGAAAGACTTTATTTTACTACCTGCCCTGATGTGAAATTAGAGCAAGAGGTGTCCTTGGGCTGCTTTATGCAGGTTATTTATACCTGGGCTGGACCAGGTGATGCTGGTGAAGTCTGGGGCTGACTGTCAGTACGCGAGCCCAAAGGGAGCGAAGCAGAAGAGCTGATTTAATGTCTGGCAGGACACCCGCTGTCTTCAGCCGCGGTGATGTCATGTTGTCACAGATATTCCGCTGTCCTTCCCTCCATCTTACAGTCTCATCTCTTTTGCTAATCTCTCTATCTTTGTCTCCTGCTCAGACACACTAGAAGAAGCTATTCCTTTTTTTTGTTTCACCCCCATTATTCTAAATGGGTTGTTGCTAGGGAGGAATATTGTCAATTTGTGGCTGTATTTGTTCATAGTTAAAGGTCGAGTCAGCGATTGGAAGCTACAGTAATACACTTTTGGTCAAATTAAGCAAATATCTCTGGTCGACCTCGGTCGTCCCCCCCCCTTTCTGTGTGGAGTTTGCATGGTGTCTGCATGGGTTTCCTCCGGGTGCTCCGGTTTCCCCCACAACCAAAAAACCAGATGAGAAGCGCGTAAGTGCCAGCGACCTGCAACACTCAGCCTGCTAGACCAGGTGAGGTTGTGTCTCTCACCAGCTATTTCCTCATGTCTCTAAGGACATGAGGCACGAGCAGCACCCAACCCGGGGGCATCCTCTGTGACACCAAATGTACCGATGTAGCTGTAAGCATCCCAAGTGGAGCTAAACGGTTTTGATAAAACATTATGCAAATACAAATACAGTATAAGCATTGTACTATCGATGTGGAAACATTGGTATAAATGCTTGCTTTTGTTTTATTATGATTTTTTAACGTTTTTTTTACTTTAGATGTCATGTGTTGTATTTTGCCTGTGTTGCATGTTCTCTAATGGACCTGACAATAGTCTGGCAATGAACTGAACTGAACTGACAGTATTACAAACATGCTATTTTCTTTGTTTGTTTTACTCATTTATTTATCCCCCTCCCCCCCTTCCCCCCTCCCCCCCTCCCCCGTTATACTGAAAGTGGACGGAGAATGAGCCCTTCTGAGCTACGAACACCCACACACCAACATTTTAGTGATGCGTATTCTCTCTGACTTGCTCTCCCTCACTCTCGGTCAGATAACACAAACAGCAAGGAGGGGAGAGAGAGAGAGAGAGAGAGAGAGAGAGAGAGAGAGAGAGAGAGAGAGAGAGAGAGAGAGAGAGCACAAAGGCATATTTTCTATTTTCCATGCCCTGGGCGTTAGACATACCAGGAACGACAGAAATCACGCCAAGTGGGATAAGATCATAAAACTGCAAGGCACTCTCTTCTTTTCTGCTAAATGGATAAAATGGTGTCAGCATGTTACTGTGAGCCCCTCAGGATCCAAAATACTGGCAGGAATATAAACTGATTGCTTTGTGGCTAGACGCTATATCCCTTCCAAGCGAGGAAGATTTCATATACGTACTATAGCATTCTCTGGAAAAATACGCAAATCAGACGTATGGGGGAGGGAATGTGTCTATGGATGCATACTAATAGATTCGTCAAGCCTGTGTGTTCCAGTAATACTGGAAGCGTTGCTGTGTCTTGCTTCAAATGCATCTTTTAGGCCCTGAATCTGTTCGTACTGGTCAGCATGACCTCGTTAACATTTTCTATGCACTCACTGGCCCCTTTGCCTTTTCACAGCTCTCTGAATGGGCTCTGCAAGGTCTGATTCCATAATCAGGCAGTCAAGGACCTACACTGAACATTCCCCTGGTTCCTACGTCAGCAGAAGCACATTGCTGCCAATGGTTCTTTGCATAATGTTTGTATTTTAGCATAGCGTACTGTAATGTGGTGCGATGCAGGGCAACAAGAGCCATAATCATACACAAGCTACTGTAATCACTATTTTAGACACGCCCTAATTACCATTGTCGGGAGTACATCCATCATGTTGGCATGGATCAGAGTTTAAAACGTCCGTCCCCCCGGTGACAAGGCGGAGACGACCTCTTACTGAACCTCTTACTGAACCTATGACATTGTTGCCACTTGGAGGATAGCTGCTGTCTGAGGGCCATTTTGATAGATTGTCGCTGTTTCTAGTCTTCAGCCTGTCTCAGACAGCAGACATTCTGTAGATGCAGCTGTAACGTATCTGATTTTCCTTTTTATTTTGTGCTTTCATGTTGGCTTTCGGCATCACTTATTGCATTTGTTTGCACCTCTTCTCTGTGCTGTACGGGTGTAAATGGTGCTTCCATCTTTGCTAAGTCAGTAGGTGAGATCCTTAAGAGACCACATGGTCAGGTGTCACTGGCGGCATGGCATGGACACTGACAAGAAAAGAGAAAATGGGAGAGAAGGGATAATGATGACCAGGAAAGCCAGAGATCCAAAGGTGTTAGATTGGGTTGAATTGGCTGCAGAGGGTGTCAGATTGCACACTGGGTAATGGGCCCACCCAGTGTTTTGAAATAATCCTCAACGCAATTCTGCCTGAAATTGGTGTCCGCTCAAGCGTGAGGACATTTGAAATGTAAAAAGCCCGGCCCTTAACCCCTGTCCCTGTGGAACGGTCTGTGAAGGGCAGTGAGATGATTCCCGAATCATTAGAATGGATTATAGATCCACACGCCCAAGAACACGTCCTTGGTTGTACGGGCAGAGGTGACTGCAAATCTAATGCTGCAGCCTTCAAATATAAATGATCCCTGGGTGCATGTGTGTGTGTGTGTGTGTGTGTGTGTGTATTTAGCAGTGTTGGGCAGTAGCGTCGCTACTAGTAGTGACGCTATTAGTTAAACTACAATTATGAGTAGCGTGGCGGTAGCGGCGCTGTTTTCTGAATCAAATAGCTTTTCAGTAGCGAAGC
>JAOEGT010039839.1:0-23050 GCA_025447795.1 Speoplatyrhinus poulsoni | reverse complement strand
TAACATATTTATTTGTTAGTACAATATATTCCAGTATAAATACAAATTTAAATCTTAAGAGTAAAAACTTAAATTGTAAAGTGTGCACACAGACTGGTCTTAGGTTATATTCAAACGGACCATAGTTACATGGTGACTAAAGGTCAACAAAGTTAGTTATTAATGCTGCTGATCATCAGACAGGTATAGGCTACTATTATCCTGCTACTACACATCAAAATAAATAAAATGTAATAGACAACAACAACTCCTTGTAGGCTTGCTCCCTTGCCTGGACTTGATGTCCTGCGCAGCAGTTAGCACAGAGCTGGCCGACCCGACGTCAATGTGTAGCAGGTCTACTTGGGCGTTGGGGTGAGAGGTAAGCAAGGTGGAACGGGCCGCACCGGCCCGCTCCATGTTCCTACAGGCGAGACACAGCCGCAGTTGGATGTCCTCACCAAGTAGCCTTTCACACAGGGCCAAGCCAATGCCGCTGGACAGAGACATCGATTAGGCTACACATATGGACTGCTGAGTTGTCTCACCTCACAAACGTACGGTATACGAATAATATGGAGAAACGTTACAGTAGTAGCCCTAGAAAAAACGTTTAATTGCAATGCGACTCTCAATTATTAATCACGGAAATTATCTATTAATTATTTGTTTTCATTTAGTAGGCTATACTACATTTTGCAATGTAGACCGGAGACGTTTTTGATTTTAGGAACACGAGTGAAACTTACCTGTTGGCACCGGTCACAATTACAACTTTCTCCATAATTTGCAGCTCTGTAATCCTACTGCAGTTTGTGTTTATGCTACATTAGTCACCGAATGATTATTATAGGACTACAGTACATTTGGATTCTGAGAAGCGCCCGGCGCTTCACTGGCGTGGTTTCATGCGCCGCCCTATGATCCGATTCGATCAACTGCGCTGCAGCCTATGCGCTGCGTGGTGTGATTGGATGTCACTGGACTGCCGGCCAATCAGTTGCGAGCATCGAGAAGCACATGGCTGCAAAGCGCTTGATAAACAACTACACAAATACAAAATAAACCTAACCCTAAAGGCTTCTTCATTTATATAAAGACGACAGCTATTTTGGAACATACTAAAACAATATTTATTTTTGATCAAAAGTCACAATGTAGTTGCTTTATTTTCTAATCAAAAATAATACATTTAAAATAGTGAATTCAAGATAAGTGAAAATGTCAAAAGGCAGTCGTTGTCATAAAGTTTGACTAAAATGGTACATATCAATAAAAGCAAGAATAACAATGTTGATATGTTTTTCAGTTATGTTGACAATTTACAATACTAGAACTATCCTACTTTAGATAAGGAAACAAGTGTTTCTAGGCACCTATTCACAATAATTAGTAAATATGGAGTTGGAACATATTACAGCCTATTTACAGAACATAAGAACGTAAAAATCAGAACTCTGGGAAATTATCACTTGCAAGTGCATTTGTATAATGTATTTAAAGGTGGAGTCCACAATTGTAAGCTGTTAAAATGTAACTGCACCCCCCAGCTCGGAGCCTGACTCCACCCACTACACAACTTGAAACATGCTAAAACACTGTGAGTGTGTGTGTGTGTGTGTGTGGGGGGGCTCATTAACAATAATATTAGCGTTTTAATTTGATGATGTACGAGCAGACAGAGTTGAATCCTATTACTTTTAGTTTACAGCTTCAAAAAAACACAACTTGGGGTGCAGTTACACTTGAAGAACTACTCACAGTCTCCTAGCTAGTTAATTGGTTTAGCTCATATATCAACAATAATTCTGTAGCATTGCTGACTCCACCTTTAATACATACAGTGTACGGCCTTGATCAGCTAACCCAGCTATCTACGCTTAATATTTACAGAAAAGAGCCAACATGTAGAAACTAACAAGCATAAAAACAAAACAAATGGACGACATTCCCTTATCATGCACGGTGGCCAGCCTATGACCCTCTTCCCTTTCCGTTTGACCAGCTATGGTCAGAGCAGACCATGGTCGCTAAGCCATGGTTGCTATGCCATGGTTGCTATGCCATGGTTGCTATGCCTGGCTCTCCAGCAGGTGGTTGTGTATTTCCTGGAAGCTTGGTCGTTGCTTGGCGCTGCGTCTCCAGCAGCTCAGCATGAGGTCTGTGTAGACGTCGTCGGGGCAACAGGGAGGCTTAGGCAGGTTCACCTGTGGATGTGGCAATCATGTGACTAGAATTAGAATCCTTGTTATCCAATTATGCTCATTGGGATGTACACATACAACTTTTATGAAATGATGTGAATACACTTTTGTGGTATAATGCCATGTGGCATATTGTTGAATAGTGCAAATACAATATTATGGCATTGTTATGGCGTACATGGTGTTTATATATTATGTTTTGTTTTGTGTGTACAAAGCTGACTTTTATTCAGTGATTGTGTGTTAATGCAAAACAGTGCCTCTCTATATTATGTGACCAGTTCACTAAACTCTTAGTCCTCACAACGCACCTTGAGCAGTGAGAGTGAGATTACAGACGAGACAAGCCTTCGGTTAATCAAAGACGTCAGATTAACACACTCCTCCCCGCTCCTCTCACCTGCTTGCCCTGGTCTCTGAAGAACTCCCCAGTGTTTTCAATCACCTGCTCATCAGAGAGCTGGCAGTAGGGTTGCTCCCGGCACAGGGTCAGAACCTCCCACAGGGTCACCCCGAAAGCCCACACGTCACTGGCCGTGGTGAATTTACCCTACGTGACACGCAGGAACAGTTTGGCAACACAGCTCACGTGGTTGATGCTGGTGGCCCCACACTGGAGGACCTTTTAAATCTTAACCAATTTGCAAAACGTTGAGTACCACAGACATTACAACATATTTGACCTATTTTTAATATTTTAACCCTAAATAAGCACACGCTTCAGACGTTCAGTCAAGTTGCAGGACCACACACTTGGCGTTCCGATCGTTGTACCTCTCACACCACAGGATCCCCCCTCCCCCCTCCCTTCCCCCTCACCAGCAGAATGCTCTCCCAGGACATCCAGCGGATCGGCAGGACGGCGCGGCCCTGGATCCGGTAGTAGTCCCCGCGGTACAGGTTCCTGCTCATGCCGAAGTCGGCGATCTTGATGGTGGTGCAGCTGTGGCCCACTAAGCAGTTGCGCGTCGCCAGGTCGCGGTGCACGAAGTTGAGGGAGGACAGGTACTTCATGCCGGACGCAATCTGAACGGCCATGCTGGTGAGGTCACTGTAGCTGGGGGTTGGTGACATGAGAGCAATGTGGTGGTAGGAATGTTTACTATTACACTTACAGCCACTCTGTGCTGACAGTCTGATACAGTACATATAACTGTAAGCTCGACTCAGGACTCTCTGGCTTTAGGGAAGTGATACTGTCGATTTCCACTGGCTGTCAGCATTGTCACTCACAAGTATGTACCCGTAATTTTCCAACAAATTCCTCATTGTAAAGTTTAACGTCCGACTTGGTCGTTGAGTTACATAGTCGGTCGTGGTACATGTCAATCAAAATACCTCTCCTGTCAAGTAGGCGTGTATTGACGCAGTTAGCTAGCGCTGCGTCCAAGACTTCACGTATGTAAAGGTTGGCTCTGCGAGACTGCATGGCTAGTGACTCTGACGTCCTGCCTGCTGCAGGACACTTTATAGACGACATGCCGTAACGGCAAGTAGCCTTACCTGACGGTGACAGCCATGTCACCAGGCCCTGTTCCCTCCTCATCCCGCCCGTCTCCCCCGGCAACGACCGGCTCCAGCCGGAGGTGGCGGAGGTACTGGTTGAGGTCTCCGTTCTCCATGTACTCGGTGATCATGCACAGGGGGTCCGTGTCCACGCAGACCGCCAGCAGACGCACGATGTTGGGGTCCCTCAGGCGAGACATTATGTGGATCTCTTTCAGAAAGTCGTTCCTGCAGTACGGGTTATAGTGCGGACACTTATAGCGATACACCCGAGCATGGCGATATCGCGTTGTGCGATACCATATCTATTCTCAAACACAGTGGTTCTCAAAGGGGGGGGGGGGTCGTGAGGGGGGTCACATACATACAATTTGTTTTTATTATTAGACATCGCATATTTTAGCTGTGATTGTTAGTGGTAGTAGAGTTTATACATTACTTTAATGTATTCTCCTACTAGCCTGTATTTAAATACGATCAGATAAAATTATGGCTGTTATGCTTCTGCCTCTGGGAATAGCGGGGGTCTCAAGTCTAGCACTGTTATTTTGGGGGTCGCAAGCTGAAAAGATGAAAAAAACACCATTGATGGGGTTTATTTTACGCAATTTATTTGTAAAAAGGGACCATGTACAAAATACATTAACCTCAAAATAGAGGATAGGTTTTAGAAGTGTTTCTGACATTTTTTGCAGCTAGGACACACATTAGCATTGCTATGACGGTTTGTTTTCCACAAATTAGAACTTCGCAATATGTCGCCTTGAGATATATATCACACTGTATAGTGACACGCATCGCATCACCATGTTCCTGCCAAAACACAGCCCTACTTTAAAGGTGGGGTCAAACGAAAACAAAAACTATAGAATTTTGTCAATATTAACACAAGCACTGATGTGTCTCATTACAGATCAAGCCTATTACTTAGTTTACAGCTCAACAAAACACATCTTAGGGTACAGTTGCACTTTAAAAGCAAACCTGATTCTACCTTGCATTCTTGTTTGCATCTTCACGCAGTGTCTTCACGGCTACAAGCAGTGGTAGCTCACTGTCGCCCTCTACAGGCAGATCCTCCTGCAAGAAGCCCTGCATGCCCTCCGCCTCACACAAATGAACCTGGATTAAACACACACACAAATCACACACACACACATTGTTGGTTTAGCTGCTATTTATAACTAACAAAGTGATTCCACCGACAGTCATAAAATATAAACATCAAGTGCAACATCTGTGGGAAAAATTATGTGGACACAGATCAAATAGCAGTTAGCTGGCCCACCATCTGAGAGATCAGGTAGAAATATGCGTCTGTGTGTGTGTGTGTGTGTGTGTGTGTGAGAGACCCAAAAAACATTTGTTTTGGTCTGAGAGGATGGTGTGCGTAGAGTGACATCTAGTGGCAGAAAATGTGATACAGTATATTGAACCACTATAAATGCCACATAGCTAAAGGCCCATTTATGCTTTGGCGTGGAGCTTACGTCTAGCCTACGGCGTCGGCTACGGCGTAGCTTCAAAGTGTGTAAACGTTTTGAAACAAGCATATAAAAAAATTGTTACACCAACATATATCATAGGAAACAATCTGTGCCGACACAAAATAGTATTATAAAAGACAGATTTTCCCTGCCCAAACAACAACAATGAAATGCCATAAGGAAACACGTTTTTTGGCACCCGATAGAACATGAATAGAGTGTAAAACGTTTTGAAATAAGCATATAAATATATTTATTTCCAGCGAATCTTAGTTACACGAACGTGTATCACGAGGGAACAAAAATACCGCTTTTTGTGCTGCCCGTAGAACAAGGAAATCCCAAGAAAATCTTTTCATGTGCAGTTTTAGGCTAGTCTTGGTTAATAATGCTCATGCAAGACATATAAAAATGTTTCTTTCCAGCTAATCTAATAATTATACCATGATTGCCAAAGTGTGACACAGACAGGGAGTCTGTGTGCATGCATGAAGGCTATGGCGCTGTTATAAACATTATAAACAAAGCACTACTCTGGCATATGAGCTAGCATCCACAAGACCGCTGTGTCGAATCAACGAACAGACGGGCATTTTTGGAGAGGCGCACGTCAGCCTACGGCGTAGCTACGTAAGGCTGACGCCGTCGTACACCGTCGGTGACGCCGTAGCTTTGACACAGAAGCATCAGTGGGCCTTACCACATGATTCACCATTGCCTAGGCTAATTAAAACGGCAACAACAACAACAACAACAACAACAACAGCACAGTTAGCACGTAAACAATCAGTTGGGATTCACAGCAAATGAACATCACCGTCGCCATGGCGCCCACCTCTCCAAACTGGCCCTCTCCCAGCTTCTCTTTGAAGGTGAGCCTGTTCCTGGGGAACTCCCGCATGGCGGCGTCCCTCCCCGGCAATAGGCCCGCGGCAACGGCCGCGATGGAGTAGGTGCTGCTTCCTGAGGCGTCCTGGAGGCTGATGATGTCTGCCTCCGCGTAGTGGGGCGCCCCCTCGGCCTGGGGGGCTCTGGGGGGGCCGCTGGGCGCTGCTAAGAGACACACACACATGCTCAGTCACATATATACAAACACGAAAACACCGACACACACACACACACACACACAAACACACACATGCCCACACACACACAAGCACACGCAAACTCATGCACACACACCCATACATACACGTACACACACACACACACACACCCTCACCCAGGTGCTCCAGCAGGGTGGGTGCAGGCTGGCAGGGCTCCTGGTAGTCGGAGCAGAGGGGGAAGATCCTCTCGTAGGTGGAGCTGCCGCTGCTGCCCTCGCTGGTCAGGGAGGAGCGCAGGAAGGAGAAGGCCTGCGTCTGGGCAGCCAGCCGCGCCGTCAGCTCCTCGTCCAACATGCGGCGAGAAGCCTACGTCATGGTAGCAGGCAGGGTACTCAATTATGTACTGCATATATACTGTGTATGTATATATATATATATATATATATGGTATATATGGTGTGTGTGTGCATAATTCAATCCCACCTTTTCCAGCATCTTCTGCCAGACCTGCCGCCACAGAATGATCACTATAATAGTCAATAGAATGGCGATGACAGCCACCAAGCAGCCAATCAGGATCCTGGTATTGCTGTCATCCAGTTTGTGCATGGGATCGTCCACTGGACAGAGTAGAGATGCGTTAGATCAGCTGCTCTCTGTTTATCCTTGTGCCCCTTGGTTTATATCCCTGGGAAGACCAATGACTAACCTGTCAGTGCCCTTAGCGCCCGCAGTGAAGCGACGACGCTCACTTGACATACCCTAGGACTGCCATGTTATTCACACCGTATGTTTATTGTTTAAATGAACCTGTTATTTGAATAAACATTTATAAATATGATGTGTTTCTGTTGGAACAATCCCCTTCAGGTTATACTTTTCTGATAAATAATAATAAGGAATGTGGAGGTTGTTTGAAATGTATCCAAATGTATTAATCATCATAATTATGCATGAAGGCGCCTACAGTCTACCTGCAGCACATCAATAATCTTAAGTTGATGACAAATGGCTGGTTAGTGTGGCTCTGGAAAGAGAAGTCTAGGGTCTCCTGCTGGAGCTGCTGCCCCCGCGACCTGACTGCGGATAAGCGGATAAGGATGGATGGATGGATGACAAAAAACGACATATATAACAGAGAGGTGTCTTATAAGCATGTATTGCTCAAGAGGTGCAGATATTGATAGTAGGTTCATTTCAAATGCTGTTTTAATCCACATATGCTCTACTAACAACCTTGTGTTGTCTCTATTAGCTGTCAATGACAAGTTCATTCTAGACTGCAATATAACCATAAAGCTCCCTCAGAATTCCTGATGTAAACCAGTGTCACTGGTCGGACGGCACTGACTGATAGTGTGGAAAACCGGAGAACACCCCCGCAGACAAGAACATGCAAACTCCACACAGAAAGAGACGACCAGGGACCTTCTGGCCTCCTACCAATTGTTAGGCCAGAGTGCTACAGTATCCACTAGGCGGCCATGTTGTCTTCTGTTTATCTGTAATCTGTCACAGGGTTCCTTTCTCGTTTTTTTCTAAACCACAGCACACCTCTGAAGCACAATATTCCACAACGTTTTAAGTGTTATATCATTACTACATACGCAAATAGGCATATTGATTGGTATTACATTACAGCCCTCTACAACTCAGAACTATTTTTTTAGTTTGATTCAAGCCGGATTCGATATTACCATTTCATATCCGCTTTGTGATTTTCATTTAATGTGCCACGAAAGAGTACTGTATAGCTTCATCTATTCTAAAACAACTGGTTCCATTTTCAGCAAGGAGGACACAAATCTCATTTATCCAAACAATCTGTAGGGTTTCCATAGCAAAACTGTAATGGAAGCCGGATGAAGGCCCAGAAAGGCTATATCCTTCTGCGGATACGGTAGAGCACTCGCTGTTCATGTCCCGCATAAGTAGCCTATGGGCTTTGAGACAGCCCTAAACCCTCACAGATTAAGCGGGGACGCGCATTAAAGTCTGCGAGTCTGTGAGGGTGGACATTGAGATTGGACCAAAGTCGCATGGACGTCGCTCCCTTTCAGATGTGTGCTATTCGTCGTTTATGTAAGGTTGTCAGTTCATGTATTTGACGGGAGACGGCGCTCTTGTCCTCTGTGAGAAGATACCATCTCATCCTGTGACTGTAATCACGGAGAAGAGAACGCAAACAAAGAACGCATTTGTTTGTGCTGCTGACCTGGCAGAGTGTTAGTTGGGTGTCCGTGTTTACGAAGAGTCAGAGATGTGTTGTACACCGCGGAACCTGGGGGGGTGGGGGTTTGAGAAAAGAAGAGACAAAGATGTCGTAGACAAATCATACACAGTGAAAAACCATACACAGAACCACCTGGCCAGTCATATTTGGAAAAGGGTGGGCACTTTCAAAAGACACTTGGCAGGTCCATCTGTCTATCACCATCTATCACAAGCTAACATCACAGCTAAACCACGTATTTGACAGGACAAGGTTACCTACAACAGGACAAGCTAACCAAGGTAAACTACAGGACAGTGTAGACTACAACAGGACAAGATAACCCACAACAGGACAAGGTAACCAAGGTAACCTACGACAAAACGCGCACAACGCACCTGACTGGAAGGCTACCTCGCTGAACAGTAGCCACAGACTACCAAAGAAGAACTGGCAGCGGAGAGCGCTGGCCGTGCGGCCTCCCAGGGGCACCGTGACAAAGCGGGCGCCCTGGCTCACGCGGTCGGGCGGGAGTTCAAAGGTCACCGGCTTGGCTCCCCAGTCCTCTCCCGACTGGAAGAGGCAGCTGACCTGACGGAACATCCTCGCGCCGCGGCTAAACATGTTGCTGCAGTGAACCTGCGGGACCAAAGGCAACGCACGTTATATCAGACGTATAGGAGAATACGAGTCAGAGACACGCATTGACATGCGTAAAGTCTGGGACATACTGTACGCTTAAATATGGCCTCTGACCTTCATGGAGGTGAAGTTTCTGACGTGGTCAAACTCGAAGGTCATCTCCACAAAGCCATCGGGGAAGCTGTCATTAGTCCAGCCCACGTAGTCGTACCCCGGCCACGCACCATAGATGTTGCTGTGCAGGAAGTCATCCAGACCCCAGGTTCCATCGGTCAGCTGGCCCAGGCCCTTAGTGAGCCTAGTGGGTGGGTGGAGAGATGGGTGAATGGTGAAGAAAAGAAAGAAAATATTATTTTGATTATATTTTGTTGTGTTCTATATTTCTATAAAATATTCGAGCAAAAAACCACATGCGAAAACATATTTGACAGCAAGTGAATATAACCTGTGCTAATACAAGGCAAGGCCAATCACACTAATCAGAGCAACAGTAAACTTACAGTTTACCGCCGATCAAAATCCCCGCCACTTTTCTCTGTGCTCCAATAACTGTTTAGCCAACGGAAGTTAGAAATTTTCATCAGTCACATGGTTCATGGAGTGGCAAAACAGTTCCAGGAAGTCCTTGGTGGGCAAAATTAATCGATATATAGATATATATAGCTTAATTTTTTTGGGTAATTATTAGTCAATAAATGCACAGATTTACATTTACAATTGAATTTATAGGGTACTTTTAATATTTGCGGCTAACTTCCGGGAACTGCTTTGAGGCTCCACGATTGCTGTGAAAAAACTGTCCATTTGAGTGAACGGAGATGACGCAACTCTCTCTTTACATGGCTCTGGTCCAACCTATAGTAACTTATGGTGGTAGGGCTTGGGATCAGTCAATTAGCAGTAGATTCCTCACCGTTCTGCAGACACCCCATCATAAACTGAGTCATTAAGGTAGACATCCAGCCCTCTGTAGATCATCTGCTGACCGTGTGGGGCGCTATAGGACACCAGGCCATCTGGGAAGGTTAAAAGTCAGTGCGTTGGTATGTCATTATTCACAGTTGTTTACAGCTGTTACTATACATTTCCAACACACTCCGCTCTCTCGGTTAGTCCAGCCCACGAAGTCGTAAAGCCCTTCCACATCAAGGAGAAGTACAAGAAGAATGTATAATTTATAAATATAAAATAAATATATATAAATATAAAAATAAAGCAATTGAACCGACCTAGCCATTGACAGCCATAGAGCTCCACTCTCATGCACACTATCATGGAGTAGTCTGTGACGGGCATAAAGCGGACAAAGCGCGCTATGATGGGTGGTTCCAGGTCCTTCAGCACCACATCGTAGGCATTCTTGTTCCCATCTATTACCTGGCAGAGACAGGTGGAGAGACACACGTCATGTGGTTGAAACAAGTGTTACAAAAATGCTATTGTTTCGGTTTGAATCCGCGAGAAAATATTCTGAGATGCTTGTGCGTTTAGTGTGACATCTAGTGGTAGAAAGTCATATTGAACGACTTTAAGTCCTACAAATTATTATAAAAACGGAGCAAAAATCTTGGATATTTCCTTTGCAGTACAGAAGGTATTATATGTAGCTTTAACCTTACCTTTAACTTCAAACCTTTACACAACACTTTGCTCAACATTTTTACTTAATCGATAAAATACTTTTACTTTACTCTAACTGAATAAAAGCTCCTTTCACCATCACACATTTATCTTCTCACCTGCCTCTTTCACTTCCACCCATCCACTCATCCACCCATCTATCCCTCCACCCTCCCTCCACCCTCCAGCCACCCCCCTCCCTCCTCCACTTGTGCTCTCTCACCTGTCTTCCCTTCCTATCCTGCCAGTCCCCCCAGGTGCTGCCATCGCGGCTGTATGCGATCCTGTATCGCTGGGCGAACTCCTTCCCCATGCCGTCGGCGTGGCGACCCTGGGTGCCCACAAGCGTGATGAAGTGCAGCGAACGCAGGTCCACCTGGAGGTACTCCTTGTGGCCGCCTGGCTCGGCCCCACGAGGACACCACGCCCCGTCCCCGCCCTCACCGTCTAGCCTGGGGGAAGGGGGGGTTAGAAGTTAGAATGAGAACAATTACAAGGGAAGCAATTAAATGTGCATACTAAACATGCTCTGGTACACTTTTATGTTGTTAGCTCTTTGTGGACTTAAATGTTAGGGAACAACTTTGTAAAGAAATGAAATGTAAAAAAATGAATTAATCATTTCAATTAATTATTGTCTGAGTGGACTGGGTGGGTGACTCCCAGATGGTTTAAGATAGATATCTTCCTCCTACTTAGCCTCGCGAGATCAGGATGGTCTCGCTGTGAGACTCGGTCTGAAAAGCCTCGGAATCATTTTGAATGTGTCAGCAACTGAACTTTCTAATCAGCGTCGTGTTTATAGCTAGACGGGCGTGGTTTAGGTTTACCGACAGCGAAAAAAACCAGATGGTTCATCCAATCAACTGCCAAGTATCTTTTTGGAAGTACAGCTATTCACAAGCAGTTTCAATGTACGGCTCCCCAGATGGACTTGTGACAACAATTCCATCTGAAATGTCTGTTTACATCTTACTTGCTTCTTAGCAGAATCCTTAATAATTACCTACTTTTCATTTTTGGGGTTCAGAAGACAACTGGTTCAAATGCAAAACCTGTGTGTGTGTGTGTGTGTGTGTGTGTGGGTGGGTAGGGGTCTGCTTAAGCACGTGTGTACCTGCCAAACCTCGCAGCAGTCGACTCCGACCAGTGAGTAGATGCGGAGATGTTTTCATCTGGAATCTGTCCGTCAGACATGCCGAGAGGGTAGCGGCACGTCTCTACAGACACAGAAGTATTCAGCATCACCACCGCATCATAAACAGAGGGTGTTGTTAAACGTACACGGTTGCCTTCTGGCAAAAGGTGAACTTTAGTTACACCCTCGACTCCTTATGACAATATACTGTACTGCATATGCACAAACGCATGCTTTCTGAAACGTAGCCCATCATTTGCAATATAACACATATCTACACTATAAAGCAGGACTGTCCAACTGTTTTAGACATCTCCCTGCTCAACCACACCTGATTCAAATCAACGGGTCGTTGTCAGGCTTCTAACAACCTTGGTGTGTTGCAAAAGGGCTTGCAGAATATGAGGCAGAACATGGCAGGCTTAGGCAGCTAAAATAAGGCACCCTGGACATTTTGGCCAACGTATGTAACGCGGCAAAAAAAATGATTAATGATCTTGGTTAAGATCGACTCAATTTCTCTAAAGTTAGCTAAACTCATCTGCTGAATTATGTCATTGTACTTGTTTACAGTGTCCACAAAGTTAAAAAAGGTTTAATAGCATAATAGTTAAAGCGACAAAGTAACTTAACCAACACGTTTCACAATACATACACAGTAGGTTACAGTAGGCTACTAGCCTATTTACCACTTTAACTTTTATTACTGGTCGAATACTCCAGGTTTCAGTGGCCATCACTGCATGTACATACACTGGTTTATTTTTTTATATACAGCCGTAGAAACAATTAAGAGACCACTGTACATTTAAAAAAAAAGTCATATACTGCAAATGTTGAAAATGTAATAAAAAATGACAAACAAAAACATATAAATATTAATGTAAAAATACATGTAAGATAAATCAGAGGTCTCTTAATTTTCTCTACCTTTATTCATACATTTAGGCAATTCAGTATGTGCTAAAAATACTTCAGCTTGCTCTTCCTCACGTCAGAACGGAATTGACCAAAAATGTTTCGCTGCCCCTTCAATATAAGGAACAGGAATATAAAGGCATATTAATGTATCTGAACTGATTATACGGGGAGAATTCAAACAAGGACATAGACGTTGACTCCATCAGGGATTGTTACTGCGCATAAATGTTTTTGCCAACTGTTTCTTCAGTTTGTTTGTTGGAACTTTGTAAGGTACCGTCTTGGCCAGGTATTTTAAAAGAGATTTTAAATCTCAAGGAGACATTACTTAACTTATTATTTAAATAAAGGTTAAATAAAACAAAATGTCTCGCTAGCTTGCACGTTGGCATAGCAAGCAGCCTGAACGCTAGCTACAGCATGAGTCCCTGACCTGAGCCGTGATGTGTTGATGCCATCCATAATGGACGAGCGCTTCCCTCCCTCAAGGCCCCCATCCTGGCCTCCACTAGCCGAACACAGACGGCACTGTGCACTGTAGGTGCCAGTCTCAGCCCACTGTGAGACGGGCGTGGTCTCACATTTTGCCCTTCTTTGGCCATTTAGAGCCGAATAATGTATAAAGGCACAGATAAACTCAAAGGCCGGGAGTCAACTGGCACTGCCTGAAATCTTTACGTGTAAAAAACAAATGCAATAACTGTGGATTTCCTGACCTGAAGTTCATACTCAACATTGGGTTACCAATGTTTACCTGCCCTACGGGAAAATTAACTGATTTTAGACTATTTTAAACAGAGCTGCAACAAAGCATCAACACACATAATCACTTTTGATTGTGTTTGAGTGTGCCTTTAGGTGAATTAATCCAGACTTTTACCCTCCTCTACAACTACATTTCAAACCTATTTCCCCCTCCTCCCCAGGCCTGTGAATGCTCTGCCTGTTCTGAGGATATTTTCACTGTGACGACTTATTAAACCACACATGCACACATAAACATACACTCTCATCACAACACAACACACGCCCTTACTAGAATTCTCAGCCCACCCATCTAAAACTGCTGTATTTTTCATCACGACAGCATTCCTGCATACAGTATACACACTAATAAAGTAAACAATGTTTTCAGATGATTGCTCGTATATTTTGTTTGGCCCGCTGATACGCGATGATGCTTTGATTGCACAAATATGAAAGTCGTTAAATGTAGGACCGCATTTCAGGTTTAGAGAGGCCACAGCGGACCTGAAACTCAAAAAGGAGTTGAAGGAGTTGTATGGCTCCCATCAGTGTCCAGTTGAAATGTCCCTAAACAAAATGAATATAAGTGTGCGCTGATAAAACGATCTGGTGTTTATACACAGTGCTGGCCCTGTAAATGGGAACACAAACAAAGTGGTGCAGGCCATATATGCAGCATATTATAGTGAATTATGATAATCAATAATATATCCATGCATTTGATTTTTAGCGAGTTACATTCCAAACATCAATACTGTACCTGGGTTTACTTGCGACCGTGCTGCAGCAATAAGCAGGACGAACACAACGTGGTGTCTGGTCTGGAGAACCTCCACGACTCGCATGCTGTCTCATGGAATTTGCACCTAAAGGTTTTCAGACAACATTTATGGGAAGCAGTATGATAAAGACCATACACGTCAGAGGTAATAGAGCCCCCGTGACGTAGCTCCTACCTGCTCATTGAAGCTGGTGATTGTGTGCTACGTTATCAATTGTAATGACAAGTGGGGATGCACAATATTTTGACTCAAAATCGTTATTGCAATATCATGTTGCGCAAATTACATAACAAAAATTTTGCAGAAAGTATGCAATATTCCGTTTATTTTGTGGAGAGATGTGTCCGTTGGCTGTGTGGCTTAGTTGTGTTTGATTTAAACACAAGTAGGATGTGTGGCTGAGGAAACTAATGACATAATAGAGATCGTAGAGGAAATATTAGTGGCCAAAAAGAATGCCTCCTCGGTAGCTCGGAACTACTGTTGTCATTGAAATAAACCCATATGTTTTAAGATTAATAAAACATGTTATTTTCATATGTTATAAATCTATTTTGAGGCATTTTTCCATCACTTCTGTGTTTTTACTTATGTTTAAAAATATAAGTAGTAACTGTTCACTGTGTAGACAGCTAAGACCATACAGGCAATAGCTTGAAAGCATCTTACAGCTGCACTATCTCCAAGCAGTGGCCGAGAGCATCACTCCTCCACCTCAGCTGTCTGGGTACCGTACCACCACCCTATATAGTGTGTAATATTATTATTATTATCATTATTCTAAGTAAAATGTTTGCCAGCCTTAAACAATTAAAACTCTGGGATATTTTCTATTCAGGGCCACTGTCCTGCATGTTTAACATGCCTCCCTGATCCAACACAGCTTTGCAAATTCTGACCAAAAACGTGACTGACTAAAAAAAAAGTTTAATATCGTAGTTTTAATTGTTCACGGCTGGCAAGAGAACTTGTATCTCCCATGTGTTCATTTGTGGTTAGAAAATGTAACTAATAAGCTTTACACTGACTGGTTTGACCCCAATAAAGTATCCTGGAGCAAGTCTAACTTGTTACTCAATGCTACATAGAATACGTTTGTGGATTTCATATTGTAGAATATGCATGCTTAATACTGGTGCAGTGCTTGCCTTTTGTCTCAGAAGCTCTGCCCCCTAAATTAGACACTTGGCTGTGGCAAGTGTCTAATAGACAGTGTTGTGCAATCTGCACATGGTTGCTGAATTTGACAGTAATGGGTTAGTTGTCTGCCCCATAAGTGGCCTTAATTAATGACCCAAAAGAGTGTAAATTATGAGATAGCATTTTGAAGGCGTCAATAAAGCACTAGATTATTTTTTCAGCACACACAGAACGGGTGCAAGCAAACTGTGAGCATATATTTGCAGATTTTGACAAAATGTGTATTGGTGTACAATTGCTGACTCCACCTTTAATAAAGCCCACCACCCACTGTAGGCTCTGGGGTTGCCATGGCGACCAAGGATTTATGTTAATCTGTCCACTAATTTAGTTATGTGGAAAGTGATTACCGGCAATAAAACGTAATTACTCTTCATGAAAGTGGTAGTGTGTAAGATTACACAAATTATTTAAGGCAAGACATTTTTATTTGTGGGGTATACATGAAAATAATTAGTGTGTTAACTCCAACTGCCAAAAGATCCCTCGTTTAAGAGACACATTTTACAGAAGGTGATTGGCCCATAACATATATCGGTTGTGTTACACATAATACATATTATTGTTAGTTATAAATAGCAGATAAACCAACATTGTGTGTGTGTGTGTGTGTGTGTGCGTTTGTGTGTGTGTGTGTGTGTGTGTGTGTGTGTGTGTGTGTGTGTGTGTATACGCACGCATGTGCGAATTTAATAAATAGACAATCTGGTTCGCAGCACTCACATTTCACGCGTGTTAAACTCACCACGGCAAATGGTAAATAAAATGTGGATGGAGACTCAACTTATACAGTTAAATCAGCGGTCCAATGAGCACGTAGCTTGTTGGGGTTACAGGGTTGCGCTGTGGGTGGATGGCCGTCTCCGGGAATGGTTTCACATACACAGCCCCCCTTGTAACCTCACATAACTGACTTGTGCTCACTCTCACCTCAACGCCCGTAGTATAAGCGCTTCATTTGTTTACCTTGTAAGGATCTGCCAAGGTCCCAGTGAAATGCACCTTCATGTAGGCCGGACAGACATCAGTCTACTGTTCACTCGGAGTGGAGCCATAAGTATGAGCATGTAAAAAGCTTTCCTGTGTTAGCGTATCACGTGTACCACCTCTTTACATGTTCAACTTCTATGTTATTCCACGTTTTGCCTCAAAAGACATACGTCTTAATGTATACTAGGATGATATACAGTATATATATAATATCTTAATGTATACTAGGATCATATACAGTATGTCTAATGTGTATATAACATCTTAATGTATACTAGGATGATATACAGTATATATATAATATCTTAATGTATACTAGGATCATATACAGTATGTCTAATGTGTATATAACATCTTAATGTATACTAGGATGATATACAGTATGTCTTGTCTAATGTGTATATACTGCACTGTATACAGCATATAGCATAACTAAACGGTGACACTACCAAAATGTAATGTGTAGGTTACTGTAGTTTGCAGTTTATTTGTCTTTACTTATTAACTGAAAACCTTCCTTGTATTTATTAAGAGGGCATGCTTGATTGTCTGAGTCTAATATTTACTATTTTAAGAGGGCATAATTGCTCGTCTGAGAATAATATTTACAATTTTAAGAGGCCATGACTAATACTCTAGTATTTACTAAAAGTTCACTAAAATCTAATTCAGAATTATAATAATACATCACACAATACATAGTTTTTTTTTTTTACATATATATAAATGCTAAAATATTGTCTAAGCTGAATAAACTTTCATTATATGGTCCAGTTATGCTGCTCGTAGGCGAGACAAAGGTAAATGACACTTACTTTGGCAAGGGTTTTGTCCTTATTCAAATCCTTATCCTTATTTGAAACCATCTGTCACAGGAAATATTCCACATCCACACTTTGAGTTGGTGCACGCAGATGCAGATCATTGACCTCTTCTTGGGAGTGACTTTCTGAGAGGGTGAGAGAGAGGGTGTGTGAGAGAGACAGAGAGAGAGAGAGAGAGAGAGAGAGAGGCCTAGAAAGAGAGAGAGTTAATGAAGGCTGATGTAAGAGGTTTTCTAGCCTAAAGAAAGAAAAAAGAAAATAACACTCTTTCAGGAGCTTGAGGTGTGTCCAAAAGCCCAAGAATTCCACCTGATCTACAGTACATAAGGTTTCAATTATGTCTCAAGCAGCCGGGAGCAACGCTCTCTGTCAACAGCTGCTAATGGCCACCGGAAGAAAAGGAAAGTAAAAGGAGAAATTTGCATTCCTGCAGAGAATGTTTTTGATGTATTATTTTGGTAATTACTGGAGGTGATTCATTTTTTAAGAAGGGCCCCAAAGAGACATTTATTTTCTTAAATAATTTTATATAATTCATGTTCTTCTGAATACATTTGTACTTATTTAGCTTAATATGTGGCATTTTGGGAAACCTGAATGTCTGCCCATAACTCTTGGAAAAGCCTATTGTCCTACATCTCACAGGACAGATGTATTGTAGGACGAGCTATTGCCAATTAGCATTCTACCTGTACAGATAAAACTGTCTTAATATTTTAAGTTAAAATAATGAAATATATAAAAATAATATAAATATAAACACAATACCAAGCAGAGGGATGTATATAATATTGCCACAGACTAGGCTACTAAATATCCTTGCTGATGCTAGCGCTAATTGATTAGTGCAGAATGGCTAGCGCAAATGGACTAGAGCGAGTAGGTTAGTGCGGCGCCAGACCACGATGAGCAAAACATGTTAGCATGTCAGGAGATGACCGTGCTCAAAGACCAGACTAACATTTGTCCGTCACCTTTAACAAGATGCCTTTGGCGTGCACATACACACACACGCACGCACGCATGCACAAACACACACACACACAAGCCCGTTTTGTAAAGCAGCTATTAATACCGATGAAGAAGACATTTTTAAAAGGTCACGACTGTGGCACAGCCAGGAGCCGGGTAAGAGAAGAGTTTATTACTGAAGATGTAGTAACGCAGATATAATCAGTATGGCCAAACTGTGCAGTGTGAATCATTTATCATTCTGCCAATCCACAAAAGTAAAGCACAGCAAAGAGAGAGGGAGAGTAGCAGAACAACACATTTTAGAAAGAGCATTTAATTCCACATGAGAAGAAAAAAAGGCCTAAAACAACAGAGTATTTTCATTCTTGGTACACACATTGTGACGTAATGTACGAAATTGCCATAGAAGGTTTAGCACGGTGAAAGACACATTCATAGTAAGCTAAGATAGACAGCCGTAATGCGCTTGACAAAATGCAATGAGAGAAAAGCAGAAGAAACTAAAAATAAATAGTTAATAAAAAAATGTATTCAAAGAAAAACTAGGCCTGGAGAATAGAGGGGAATTAATCAACGTTGCTAAGTGCTCAGACATGTCCCCAATACTGTGATTTAAAGAGCACTTTTGTAGTACTGGCATAACAGCTGCTATTACAGTATAAAGCGGCAGGTCTTGAGGTGTGAGTTCAGCATAAATAATTATGCTTTTAGGGGTATCACGTCTCAAAGAGCTTGTCAAATCACTGGCATAAAATCTGTGGCTGTTGGAGGAAGGAAGCGGTGCTAAGCTACACAGCGGGACATTCTACTGTATAAGCGTACACCTGTACGCAAGCACATGTTGTATGATCTGCCGTTCGTCACAGTGTTGCATATTAGGCTACATCTTGATTATACAACTTAAACTTGCATGCTTAGAAATGTCTTGCGTCTTCCGAGGTATTCAGCTAGTTCACACCACAGTACAGTGGCCTCTATGTTGAGACGGAAACAATGATCGTTACATTAATGCATACTCATTTCCACGCCATCCTGATTTGCAGATTACTTTCAAAAAGGCATAGCCGGACACAAAGGCATAGCCGGGGTGGGAAGGGTGCGGAGGGCTGGAAACAATAAGTATATACTTAATTTACAGCTGTCAACGACACACATACTGTACAATCCATTAACACAAACACTGCCATGGCCCCACAAACACACACTGTAGTGTTTTGAGTTGAGCTGAGATGTGGCTGGTAAGGAACGTGTTCGTGCACTGTACATACCCCCACTTGATTGACAGTTCTGTTGCTGTCAATCAATGCTCAAAACACCCGCGTGGGCGTACGACGGGCGTTGACAACAACCAAATTAACTGGACAGAAATAAAAAGGACAGCAAGAGCAATGCGGTGCAACAGCCTGCAGGGGGAGCTGTTCGTAGACAGGACAGCACCGGCGAGAGTCAGTCGCCAGTGTTCGTCGTCCCTTTTCTCACTACCTCGGTTTGCCACAGGGGGGTGGCAGGCAGACTCACACAGCCACGTCATCCCCCAGGCAGTCCGCGGGGGTCTCGGGGCTCAGCATGCTGAACAGACGGGCGGCTGTGTCCGCCCCCGAGCCCTCCCCGGGACCCCAGCTGTCGCGCTCCTCGCTGTCGTCCGTGTTGGACTCGTACTCCGACCCGATGCCCGACTCGCGGAAGCGGAGAAGCTCCAGGGCTCCGAGGACGACCGGCGGGGAGCCCTGCTCGTCCGGGGTGGTGTCCGCCGCCGACCCCCTGCCGCGGAGGAGGGGGGGGTCCGAGAAGCAGAAGCACTCCAGCCGCACGCCGCCAAGCACCAAGGGACTGACCTCGGGAGGGCCTGCCGCCCCCGGACCTTCCCAGGGCGAGCAGGGCCCGTTGTCGGGGAGGCCAGGGATGGGCGGAGGGGGGGCGTAGGAAGAAGGCGTGGTCGGGGTCAGGGGGTCGAGGAGTCCGCCGCTGGCCTTGGAGCGGAAGGTGATTTCCAGGAGACTGTCCTGGGAACCCACTGAGACCCCAGAGAGAGATAGAGAGAGAGAGAGAGAGAGAGAGAGAGAGAGAGAGAGGGGGAGAGAGAGAGAGTGAGGAGAGTTGGAGAGAGAGAGAAGGAGAGAAAGAGAGAGCGATAGGGAGGCAGAGTAAGGGAATATTTTAAAAATGTATATACATTTTTTTTTATTGCAACAATCATCGAAAATACACAATAACTGAAATCACGTTATTCTATCACCCGCTTGATCAAATCAATCGTAGTAATAGATTTTCTTGAAAGCCTCCAAATCCTCCATCTTTAAGTAACATCCATGTTCCAACATGATGCAAGATCTCACAAGGTTTTTGAAAATGGCTAATCACAATCTGACTCTCAGCAAAACCTGTCAATTGAGTCCAACCGTTATTATATAGTTCTGTGAGTCCAACAAAGCTTTCAGAGACAGAGAGAGAGAGCGAGGGGGAAAGGGAGAGAGAGAGAGAGAGGGATAGTGAGAGGGAGAGAGAGAGAGGGCAGGAGCCGGACATTAAGAGAAGGAAGGGAAGGAAACATCTACAGAATAACATCTGGGTGAGAAGGTTGATAAGATAAGGTTGAACTGAGCTACAATAGTGTTGTTACTAACCACTGTATGCATACAATGACATAATAAAGTGTCTTCTCCTTATTTAATCATATCAGCAATGATACAACAAAGCATTAATAATCAAAACATTGATATAATCGGTCATATAATCTGTGCGCACATTTATAAAAACCTGTTGACCATTGAAAGTGCAGTTATCGCTTTATCCATTCATTCAGATCAGACCATAACTGCCCGGAGTTAGCAAGATGGCTGCCGATCACTGAATAAAGTCATGCCTGGATATAATTCACGACCGCACGACAGTCCAGGGCCACTGGCTACGTGCTCGGTGAGCTGAGGCACAGGAACCCTGGATCCTCACTGGCTCTGATATAATAAATAGTCTGCTAGCGTTGGAAAAGGGAAGGAAATCTACTGTATGAAGAGAGCAAGAGCCTGGCTGACATGCTGTTTATGTTTAAATATGTGTTTCCATCAACGTTTAACTGAATATTAACCCAAGTATAATGAGACTTATAAAATTAAAGGTAGGGTCAGCAATGTTGGAGAAGGATTGTTGATATTTGAACTAGGTCAAAACATAAACATCTCTCTATTCAATGCCATTATCTCTGCCCCCCACACATTGGAAACGCATTGCCAAGGCTGGGATAGTGTTGTGGATCCTCATTGGACATTGGACACATCGGTCTGCACCACTTTGTTTGTGTTCCTATTTAAGGCCCAGGCTACTACCGAATGCATGGCTTCGTGCAACACGCACGCGGCCGAGCGCTCGGGCTGTTTCAAGCACGCTTCACGCGGACACATCAGCTATTTCTGTATACAAAAAACGTTTTTTTCCTGTGAACAATATGGGTGTAACTAAGATATTCGCTGCAACAAAAAAAATGTATGCACCTAGAACACTAATTTGTGAGCTTAGTAGGGCATCCAGTGCCTTCTGTAGTGCACATGCGCAGTAATTGTGCACGTCTGCAGAACATTTTGGTGGTGCGCGGACAGTCCGTGTGGAATGTATGCGTTATATTCACGTCACACGCACATCCCACGGACCTTTGCGTTCTGCGGAAAAGCATGCCTGGGCCTTTATAGAGCCACGGCTGTGTAGAAATATCGTGAGGAATCCAGAATTTCACATAAAGTGTATAGGCTTGCATTATCGCTGAGTACATCTTTAATGTCCTATCATAGGACCTATAAGGCAGCTATTTTGCTGAGGGTTTTAACAGAAGTTCACAGTACAGAAGGAAAAACAAAATGGTGGACGGCCACTCACTGGAGCTCAGCTGGCCGGCGGCCTTCAGCTCCAGCTCCTGGATCTGCTTGACCAGCAGGGAGATGTGCTGCAGCAGGTCGGTGTTCTGCTGCAGCAGCCTCTGCACTCTGGCCTGGGCCTCCGTCCGCGCACACACCTCCACCTGGAGCTGCTCCTGGAGCACGCGCACCTGGCACACACACGTTAACAAACACACACACACACACACACACACACACACACGTTAACACACCTCCACCTAGCACACACACACACACACACACACACACACACACACACGTTAACACACCTCCACCTAGCACACACACACACACACGTTAACACACACACACACACACACACACGTTAACACACCTCCACCTAGCACACACACACACACGTTAACACACACACACACCCACACGTTAACAAACACACACACACACACGCACTATGAAAATAAACAACAGGAGTGTGTTGTCATTCCCTGCCCACAACTCTATTACCCTGTTACACCAGTTAGCTGTTAGCTGCTTTGCTAATGTCTCAGACATTGCATAACAGGACCTTTACAAAACGTGGCCATTCCTGCTCACCTGTGCAGCGGCTGCCTGCGCCTGCTGCTCCTGCTGCTGAAGCTGTTTCTTAAGCAGCTGGATCCGGTGCTCCACGGCGCAGGGGCCGTCCTCCGTCAGCCGGCCCGCCCCCAGAGGCTCGAGGAGGGGGGACCGTGGCAGCATTGGCGACGAGCCTTTGGAGGATACCTGAGGTTGACACGCGCACATGGATAATCGGTTAAACGTACCCTACCACACACTAGTGCTGCACGATTTGACCTAAAATCAATATCACCATTACAGTTTTTTTCAACCGCTAACACACATTTTTCAGAACTATTCTCCCTTTTTCAAAACATTACACACAAATCCAT